>JARFIY010000067.1:3645000-3900000 GCA_036346155.1 Sinelater perroti
TAATTTAACGACAATGGCTTCTCTCAAGTGCTTTTATTCGCGTCTCGAACTGTAATATTTGTTAAAATTAGTTAGATAGTTCATCATTCAGAGGCAAGTAATATTAGTATAAGAAGCTTGTGTAGATATTTCAAATTTTTTGATGTTTCTGATATTTCTTAAAGCGAAATATGTAGGATATTGTGATATAGAGAAAGTGCAATGTATACGTTCACAAAAACGTTTTAAGGTTACATATCAACATGGGTAGGTTAAATTTAAACGAATCTTTCGTCCTAATATGAAATAAATCGACGTTATGCACAAAATTGTATTTTTAGCATTCAACTAACTAAGGAGCAAGTTTTTGATTACGCTTTTGTAAGAAGGACTGGGTTGATCATAAAATTATTTATGCGCAATTTTTTTACTTTATTGTTGTTTCTAAACTGCTGTTCACGCAAGAGCCCATTAAAAGGCCCAAATAAATTATACTCTAAAATATTTAAGTCGGGAAAGAAAAATAGCAAACTGTCGTAGAATACATTTTTTCCAATTTGGGTCAAGTAACCGTGACGGTGTGGGACCTAGTTTTATTCTAATTAAGAATACAGTTTTGACAAAACGTCACGTCTTTTTGAGTGATAAGCAGTTTCATATTTAGCAGTACTTGCAGCGAATTCCACACAAAAAGTTTTGTTTTGACCCTGTTAAGTGCACGTTAGTCTTTCGTTCGTTACTTTATACTTGCTTGTTTGAAAGCAAGGATGTAACAGTAGACCCAAGTCTCATAGTCTATCAGTAACTCTTTTTTTCTTCTTTTTCAAACCTCTCTCATCCAATAGTGGATGTAGTTTTCCCTTTTTTAATTTTATATTTCTCGGTCTTTTGCTAGCTTACTCCATCGTTTTTCGGCTACGGTTATGTCTTTTTCTCGGCGTTTAAGTGATCTACTTACATTTCTTTTCCCTAGTTAAGGCTGTTAGTTTAAGAGTATATTCGTCCATCTCTCTTCTGTGCTTACTAAATGCCCCACTTAGCTCCATATCTGTTGTGCGATTTTCTTCACTATGTCTTTGGCCATTGCTCTTTCCTCTAACCATTCGTTTATTTGTGGTCTTGCAGTGTTACTCCTAATATTCTTCTTTCGATTGAGCTTTATGTTGTTAGTAGTTTTCTTATTACCTTGAGGATGAACGTCATAGTTTCGATCCCGTATGTTAAAACAGGTAAAATGAGTGAAATATTTTCTTTTTTAGGTCTATTGGAAAAATGCTACATTTTAAAAGTTATGCTAGTTTATTAAATGCTACCCATCCAAACGTTATTCGTCGATTTATCTCTTCTTATTAGTTTTCTTTTCTCATTTTTCCATTGTTTCCTAGATATGCAGGGTCTGTATTTTAAGTAATGAGAATAAATCCGCAAACCAAATTTTCTTACAGATATTACTACAAAAATTTAGTAGTCTTCAAAGTATGCTCCGTGAGTGTCAACACACTTCTGGAGGCGAGTTTTCAACGCTTCGTACGCTCCCTGAAAGTCAGCAACTAAAACATCCTTTAGAGCACGCGTGAAAGCCGCTTTGACAGCATCCAAGGTTTCGTGGTGGCGTCCTTTGAGGGCGGTTTTCACTCTGGGAAAGAGGAAAAAGTCTGCAGGGGCAACTTCGGGGCTGTAAGGAGGCTGAGGAATCGTTATGATGCTATTTTTTGTCAGGTACTCTGTAACCACGAAGCAGGTGTGACATGGCGCATTGCCATAATGGAGCTTCCAATCGGTGGCACTTTCTGGTCGCACTAGGTTGACCCGTCTCTTTAATCTTCATTCAATAATTTCATTATTTATAATACAGACTCTGTATGTATGAATTTACTTATTCTATTTGTTTGTTATGCCGTACAATTTTTAATAGCTCTTCTAATTTTTTTATTACTTTTAACTTCTTTTTGGTCATAGTTAAGCCTTCTTTAGTGGATGTCTTTTGTAATTGTTTCATCATAATCTGTAGCTCTTGTCCTGATTTGGCGATTATTACTATGTCATCTGCGTATCTTAAGTGTGTTAAATCTTTACCGTCAATATTTATAACCAATTGAGATTAGTCCAATTTTTGAATATATGTTCTAGTGCCAGTGCAAATAGTTTTTGTGACAATATGCCTCCTTGTCTGACACCTCTTTTGATGTTTATCTTGTCTGACTTGAGTTTTAATTTAATGTTGCTTGATGCATTTTTATATAAATTTAGAGTTTGAATAAGGGGTATATTAATACCCCTTTATACTGGCTTTTCTAGAACTTTTAAACTGTTTTCTCGCGCCAATCGTCAATTGCTTTTATTTTAATTTTCAAATTATTTTGGTTCCTTCTTGTATATTTTGGTTTTGAGATATTAACGCGAATTTGCACGATTACACGGAGCGCTGATATATAGGCCGCGGTTTGGGCCATGGGCCGCGTTCACCTTTGCTCTACCCTCGGCTTCGTTTTTGAATTTAGTTTTGTGATAGTTTTAAATTTTCCATAAGTCAAGAGCGTTTTTTGACCGAGAGTTTGCCGGCGTGTTTGATTGGCAGAAGTTTTTATTATCTGTGAGGCCGTTTTGTTGAAAGCTAATTTTGTGGCAAAATTCGATATTTTGCCGACCAGATTAAGCTCTTCCCGGAGGTCGTTTTGTTTCCCGATTGGATTTCGGGGTTGAAATTTTTGCTGGTAAAACTCGGTCCATTTTTTTCTTTGCTCTGACTCGGCAAGGAACGACGAAGAAACCTTTCCACCAAGAAAAACGCTACCGTTCGGCTCCGCTGTGAAGATTTGGGTAACTTGTCCAATCTTTTTACCCACACCCATATTTTCTCTTCCTGGATCCCTCCAGGACCAACAGCACAAAGAACCGATTTCTGCGGAAACATTTTATTATATGTTCAACAAATTTATTTACCATTTATCATAAATTAATTTTAATAGATGATTGAGGAGTTACTGAATATTTTAAGTTCTTGCAAATAACTCATTGCTTATTGTGTACCACAAAATTTTTAAATTTTGATTTTTCTTTTTTACGTTGTTATATTCCTTCTTTTCCGATTATATGTGTCATAATACATTTTTCTTTTTCTTTCTTTTATAACTCTTGTCGTTATACAACTTTTTTATTGCTTCAATTTTTACTTCGTTAAAAATTTTATTGTAGATGTATAAGAATAAATTACTTAGGCCAAATTAGCTTATAAATACGGTAAACAATTTTGATATAATTTTAGTCTGTGTTGCTATATTAGCGGTGGCATAAAAATATTGTTTATTTTATATTTTTTTGAAAATAAAGTACTTTAATTTTGAACTGAAATAAGTCTTAGATAATAAAATATAGTATATTAGTACGCGTTTTCTATACATAGTATGTTATTTAAAAAAATTTCCATTTTTTAGTAACAAAAATTACAAAGATTTTTTTGTTTATTTTTGTTTAAATTAAGAAATAAATATGAGCGTTGCTTTGGAAGCTAAACGAAAATGTTAATTTATCTTAATCAAAATTTTTATGCCAAGATAATATTTATAAGTCATTATTATATTATTAAGTAAATGTTATAACAATGTACATGTATAACATGGTAGAAAATGTATAACAACAAATTACTTATGTTTAACAAATTGGTTTGGTTTGTAGCTAACTTAGAAACTAATATGCACGTACACAATCACATAAAACAGTTTGGTAGGGCTCATTTTCATATCTTTTTAATAGACACTCAATGAAAGGATTATGATGAGCAGTAAGCCGATCGTGGTAGCGCACACTATATTTTTGAATCTCCTCGTTTATTGTAGGTATATTAAGGTCGCGCCGTATAACTTCATACCATGGGTCATTTACTATTGATCTCAAAGTATTAGCTTCGAATCGCATTAGTATGTCAATGTTTAAATTACTGGCTATTCCCTTTCTTTAAAAATAGAACAGTCCTGATATCGCTAGAATTACGTTCTTGCAGCATTATAATAAAATACGCTTCCAGCTATAAAATATCTAATTGGTAGCTTTCCTGCTATAATTAAAACGTTGTTTATTTAGTTCAGTAGATCGAACTAAGGTATTTGTTGCTGTAATAAGTATTCCATGTTCTTCAGTATATACAAGTAGTTGAGTAATGCATTATGTTTAACTGTGCCGCAATAACCGGGGAAAACTAGTTTTATGGTTGTATAACACTTAAATAAAATAGCAAAACGTCTGCGGAAATTGCGTTGTTTTTTAAATCGTAAGCAACTTCTAAAGTAAACAAATTGTAGTTAGAACTCAAGAAATTTCTAATTTATTCCGTGTAATAATAAATTAAAATAACTGCTTTTAAGAAATATATTATATATTACAAAAACCTAGTAGTCTTTATTTATCTTATAATTATAACTTACATGCAATCTCAACTCTAATACAGTACTAAATGCAATATGAAGTTATGTCTTAAAAACTGCCACCTCAGTACGTACAGCATTGAATAAAGGAAAATTTATATTAAGACCATAACTCTCCAAAGACGAGCTAGCTCCCCGATATTTAAATATGTTTTGAGGGATGACGAGTTTTCAAAATACTCATATTAAAGTATTGATATGATGTTTGAGTGTGAAATGAGAATTTTTCATCGCAAACCTTGTGCGAAGGCTTAATTTCGGAGCGCTTTATTTTTTACGGAAAGAGAAAAAAATGTAGAAAAAAAGATTCCTATATTAAAAAGGCTCTCTAGTGCCAACGATGCTGGCTATCGGGATATACAGTGTTTTTTTGAAAAAGCAAAATTTTTCTAAATACACCTTTTCTCTATCCATTTCATCCATTTATAAATATCTTATTTGTATGCAAGTGTTCTAGTAAGACACTGGTCATTTCAAAATATTTATTTGCTTCATTCGCTTTTTGGGACTAATTTTAAGAACAATTTTTACTATGAGTGCCTTCAAGCAGACCGAATGTGCGTGCCGAGCTATACCTGAGTTATCACAACGGCGGAGCCGCAGCCGTAGCCTTGCTTAAGGTCAGGCAAATTTATATATTTATTAATTTAATTTCAACGTTTAACTCAACTGATAAACAACTGTTTCACCTTTAAAAACCGTAAGAATTTATAATTTTTAAAACACATTATACCTCGCAAAGATGTTCCCAACCGGGAATGGGCCCGGTTTAAACACCAATATGTATAATTACACCCTTATGCAGCCACCTACATTACTTCAAAATCAAATACCAGCACAAATGCCGCATGCACACAATTACCAATTAAATGCAGCAGCTATAAATATGCAACTTCCACAATTTTACCAAAATCAGGTAACAACAGAACAATTCCCACCACTTCCTATTAACCTCGCTCCTTTAAATAACATACAGCCTTTAATGCCGCCAAATAATAACTACAATGACACAAAATCAACGCAAGAAACTTTCGATTGCACGACCAGCGAAGACGAACAAATGGAGAATGACTCTGAAATTACAAACTCCGTCTCCGTAAATCCCCCTCAAACTATAACAACAAACAGATTTCAATCACTCGCCGAAGCAGATACTAATGCCATTCAAACTCATACTAACAATTCGAACAATATGAAGAACAATACTCAGCCGCAAGACCCGAAACCACCCCCAATTTACGTTTATGGAGTTACCAACTACAAAGCTATGACCGAAAATCTATCCCTTGTCACAGATGACGAAACTTACTACACTAAAACCTTCCCAGATAATACAGTAAAAATAAATGCACGGGCACCCGACACCTACAGAAAATTAATCCAGCACATGAAGGACGAAAAAATAGTATATCATACTTACCAACTAAAACAAGACAGGGCCTATAGAGTTGTCATACGCGGTCTTCATCATTCAATCCCGTTAGAAGATATAACAACAGAACTAGCTGAAAAAGGACATAAAGTCAGAAATATCATCAACGCACGGCACAGAGTTATAAAAAATCTGCTACCACTATTTTTCGTCGATATAAGTCCGCAAAGTAATAATAAAGAAATTTATAACATAGAATTCCTACAAAATACAAAAATAAGAGTTGAACCACCAAAACATAAAAACACTATAATACAATGCACCCGATGCCAGGCCTATGGACACTCCAAATCGTATTGGATGAAAGCATACAACTGCGTTAAATGCGGCAAACCACACGATTCAAAAAGCTGTAATAAAACCAAAGACACCCCGGCTACCTGTGCACTATGTGGCGGAGGGCACCCTGCCAACTACAAGGGCTGCACAACTTACAGAGATCTATTAAAGTCCAGAAATAAACACACAATAAACCAATAAACCAATAAACCTCACAAATAAACCAATCCTCGAATTACATTCAAGTAAAAATCCAGCTTTTCAACAGATAACACAACAGCCTCCTCAAACTAGAGTTAGTTATGCCCATGTAGCCGCAGGAGCAACAAGTAATCAAAATAAAAATAATAATAATAATGACAACCTTACTAATACAATGCAAAACTTTTTATACGAATTTAAAAACCTATTCAACCAGCTGCTAAACCAAAACAGCATGATTCTCACCATGCTTACCACGGTCATAAGCAATTTGACCAAACAATGACTTCCTCAATTCGAGTAGCTGCCTGGAATGCAAACGGGCTATCAAATCACGTTCCAGAAATCACCCTATATTTAAACTACAATAAAATTGATATTCTCCTAATCTCTGAAAGCCACTCAACTGAAAGAACGTTTATCAGAATCCCATACTACACCATTTACTATACTCATCTCCCTGACGGTACGGCGCATGCAGGCTCAGCCATCATAATTAGATCGACTATTAACCACCATGTCCTCCAACCCTTTAAAACAGCCAAAATCCAAGCGACGTTATTAAAACTAGAATCACTTCCTAGACCAACTACTATTGCAGCTGTTTACTCCCCGCCACGACACAATATCACGACAGAAGAATATAATGACTTTTCAACTATCTTGGAACACAATTTATAGCAATCGGAGACTGGAACTCCAAACATACAACATGGGGGTCCAGATTAATCACACCTAAAGGTCGCAATCTGTTCCGTTCAATACAACTAAACAACCTAACTTATATTTCTACGGGAGAACCAACCTACTGGCCCACGGACAGGAATAAAATTCCGGACCTACTTGATTTCGCTATATCAAACGGCATATCAAATACTTACATTGATATTAAGTCTAGTTTAGATCTATGCCATGACCATAGCGCCATAATATTAACCCTCAGTACCAATGTTATCTACAGAGAGCCAATGCCTACCTTGTGCACAAAAGATACCAATTGGCAAATGTTCCAAAACTTAATAAATGAAGAAATCAGACTGGATCATCGTATCAAAGAGCAATTCGAAATCGAAGAGGTGGTACAGCATCTAACGAATACAATACAAACCGCAGCATGGAAAGCCACTCCTCTAAGGAACAAAGCAAACCAGGAAATGATAATATTCCTCTGCATATTAAAAATTGATCACAAAAGAAGAAGAGCACGTGGAAATGACAAAGGTCAAGAAACCCTCAGGACAAAACTGACCTTAACAGGATAACACACCAACTCCACTCTGTTTTAAACCAAGCCCGCAACGACACCTTCAAACACTACATCACGAATCTATCCCCGAAGACCATTCGTTGTGGAAAGCAACAAAAGATTTAAGAGGCCAGTAATACAAACCCCACCCATAAGAAAACCTGATCGAAACTGGGCGCAGTCAGACATAGAAAAGAGCAATGTATTCGCGGATCATCTTTCAAAAGTGTTCTTTCCAGTCTCAGACAATGACAACCAAGATGAAGAAATTGAAGACTATATTAACGCCCCCTGTCAACTATCACTGCCCGTTAAGCTTTTTACACCAGCAGAAATTCGAAAACAAATCAACAATACAAATTTGTACAAGACCCCTGGGTATGACCTCATAGTCGGGAAGATCTTAAAACATCTACCAAGAAAGGCAATCGTGCTATTAACTACTATATTCAACAGCATCCTTCGATTATGCTATTTCCCAGTTCAGTGGAAACACGCGCAAATAATTATGATTGGAAAACCAGGTAAACCACCTACCGAACCTTCATCGTACCGTCCAATAAGCCTGCTGCCACAAATGTCAAAAATATTTGAAAAACTTCTTCTCGACAGAATAACCCAATCAACACTCACAGACGACATAATCCCTCAACACCAATTTGGATTCAGACAAAAGTATTCCACAACACAGCAATGCCACCGAATTGTGAACAAAATCAAAGAAAGTCTCGAAGAGAAGAAGATGTGTGCTGCGGTGTTCCTTGACGTACAGCAGGCCTTTGATAAGGTTTGGACCAACGGATTATTATATAAATTAAAAGGCATTTTCCCAGTCCCATATACCTACTCCTAAAATCTTACCTTAATGAAAGATCCTACCAAGTAAAAGTAAACAACTCACTCTCCGACTACCACCCAATTAAAGCTGGAGTGCCGCAAGGCAGCGTCCTTGGGCCACTACTCTACTTAATATACACTGCTGACATTCCCGTCACAGAGAGCACTATGATGGCCACATTTGCTGACGACACAGCAATCTTGTCGTCCGATATCGATCCAGCAAGAGCTTCTTATAAACTGCAAGATCACCTAAACGAACTACAAGACTGGCTAAAACGATGGAAGATCCAGGTCAACACCGAAAAGTCCGCCCAGATCACGTTCACCACAAAACGAAGCAACTGTCCACAAGTTAACATAAATAACACTCTGATCCCACAGAAAGCCACAGTCAAATATTTGGGCCTACATTTAGACCAGAGACTCACATGGAAAGAGCACATTAAGGCAAAAGGACACAATTGGACCTAAAAGTGAAGAAAATGAACTGGCTACTAGGCAGGAAATCTCAACTATCTCTGGAGAACAAACTGATCATCTACAAAATAATTCTAACACCGGTCTGGACCTACGGTATCGAACTGTGGGGATGCAGTAAGCCCTCCAACACAAAAATTCTACAAACCTTTCAGTCGAAGACACTTCGCATGATGGCCGACGCTCCCTGGTACGTGTCCAATCAAACCCTCCACAACGATTTTGGAATATCCTTTATAAAAGAAGTGATCAACCACCACGCCAACAAATCCAAACAACGCAGCACCAACCACAGCAACCAACTCATAAGTGAACTATACACCCAACCACAAATTGAAAGAACACTTAAAAGACAATGGCCAGAAGACCTAGTTAACTAGGAGAAAGTGGAGAACCGTCAAGGGACGGTACCCAACGCTTGCCATGAACCTTGCCTCATATTTACTCATTACTCTGTTAGTTATAGGAGTAGATTGTAAATTAGCAAATGAGTAAATAAAAAAAAAAATTTACTATGACTCTTCACAGTCTATTAGCCAATTTTTCCTAAAATACCCAGTTTTTAAAAATAGTTAATGAATTATCTTGAAAGCTTAAGCAAAAAAAGCAAATCGATATATGTTTCGTCTTAGATCTGGCCATTTTTGTTGAGCATACCCGCTGCGGGGCGTATATGTTATGGTATGGGGTTTGGAGTCTACATAGGATTCAGGGAACTAAAAGCTTCTGATTATGTAAAGGTTTTGGAAAACATTACAGAGCCTTGGGAGACAGCGAGTTGTCCTATTGGGTGGATCTTCCAAAACGGCAATAATCGGAAGCACAGCTCCAAACTCGAAAAACAGTTCCTCTCCTGCTTCAGCATTTTCCAGTGACTCTCCCAAAGCGCAAATTTCAATCTGATTGAGAATCCCTAAAAAACCCTTAATAAGGTAGTGGCAGAAGAGAACTCAAAGACACCCGATGGTAAGTTCGAGTACCTCAAAGGCGTTTGAGAAATATCTTCTTCTCTAATCTCATATCTCTTGATGCAGCATGTATGCTCCACAAAGGCAGCAAAAACTCCTAATAACCAGTATCAGTAACCCATTACTCATCAATTTATATCATATAATGACACAGAATAGATAACATTAATCTAAAAAAAGAATTAAAAAAATATTTATAAATATGAAGATCGCCTTATAAGACTAAGAATAAGTCAGCAAAACACAACTAAAGTCAATATTATCAATAAATTTTAAGCTCTATTTTTTCTGGAAGTAATATAGACAAAAGTCACTATAGAACCTCCAATTTTATTTTTGATGTTTTAAACGTTAAATCTGCTTGATAGATAAACTAAATACAATTATTAATAAAAGTTACACTTTCAGAATAATAAGAAGAATGAAGTTAAAATGATACAGTTAAGTGCAGATAACTATCAAACCATAGTAGCTAGACTAAAGAATCTAAAAATCAATTTTCATACATACTAATTAAAAGAAAAATGCAATTTTAAAATAAATATCAAAACTGCTACTGCGTTAGTCCTTTACCACAAATTTATAAACTTTGTCTGTGTTCTTCGTAGATCTAGTTTTTAGCAAATTCAATAACAAAATATACAAACTCAAACATCTACAACATGTCAAAATAATCATACCACCTCTTCGCAAAAAAGTACGTCACATTTTAAAAGTATGGGCCTAACCAAACAAATTTTACGTGACAACCAAGGTGCATTAAATGGATATTTTACGAAAAAATTGTGCCAATTCCCAAAATGTCTCAAACAAGAGTATACCTTGCAGAGAAGCTCATTTAGTAAATTATAAATGATGGAAGGGCAAGAAAAAATACGGAACAGCAAAATCCCGCTACTTTATGCAAAAGAGGGCAAAACTCAAGTAAACTATAATATATTTTACACAAAAGACTAATATAGGGGGAAATTAACCAAAGTCATAACAAACATAAGACATATAATTGTACCTGTACAATATATACTTTTTTGAAAGAAAATTACCCATTTTTAACAACATCTGATGTTAATAGATTAATTCAAACAGGTAGGGTAGGAAGAAACTAAATATAGGAAGATTAAAATCGTAATTTTTATATCTCAACGTATTGTTATATTTTAACTTACTATACGTTAAAACTATAACAAACCAAAGATGATCATGTCAAAACACACCAATCTTTATGCTAAAATATTGTTTAATTATTTAGACTTAATTTTGTGGTGGCATAAGAAGTTATACGAGGGGTTGCCCACAAAAAGGTAATTTTAGCGGGCTAGGCTGACAATTTTTTACTCGCCCTCCCTCAAATTTTTGTAAGGAGGGAGCGTAGAACAATTTATTTACAAATAATAATAGTGGGATAATTGACCTTATGAAAGTAAGACATGCAAAACGACTCTAAAGATAGGCAACCAAACGTACGCTCGGAGTGCAGTTACGCCACATTTCATATCAGCTGTCTTTGTTTATTTTCTGTTTAAATGTGTAGGTTGACTTTATTTATTTTCTATTTAAATGTATAGACATTTTTTGTAAACAACGTAACAAATATTTGACATTAAATATACCAGTGTTGTTAATATTGTGCCCAATACATCAAACATAATGTTAGTTTTGCAAACTTATTAATATATAGTATTATATAATATATAATATTACCGTTATCATTAATGCAACACACATATACATACGCGTATTAATCAAAAATTCTAATAACTCTTTTACATCTTACTTGCAAATATTATCCCGGTACTTGGATACAATCAGTGCACAATTATGATGCATTAAACGCATAACATTGACGAGGTAAAACTTTTTAAAGTGTGTGAAGAATTTATTACAACATTAATCCAAATTACAACTTTTGTCTTTGTTACATCGTAAAGATGAGCAAAAGGGGATATGTAATTGCAATAATACAATGTATTTGGTATTCTTATGTGGGTTCGTTATCATCGAAGAAATTTAAATATTTTATTGTAATATTATTAAGATATAAAGCGCCAGTATGCGCTTGGCTGCAGTCCAGATGCGCCCGGGTTTATTTCTGGAGCTCTCAGATGTCTGGCGGGTGGTCCATTCAATCACTAAAAGTAATTAAGTATTTATGTTCAATTCAAACAAGGGAGAATTGGTGGAATAATGGGGGTCGTCTAGGCACGGTACTTGCCACATCACCCTATATCCGAGATAGTGCGCGACGATCGGGTATTGAGAATATACAAGAGCACCGACTTCGCAGGTGGTACCCTTATGCGGGGCGTAAGTTCACCATTATTATTTTATGTAACATATACATAAATATGAATTTATTATAACAACAAATAATAGAGTGGCTTACTAAATAATTTATTTAAAAAAATTGATCAATTATACTTAATTACGTGAATACAAGCCATTCTTTTAAAGAACATTGAAACTGGAAAACAAAGAATACATTTATTTGCTTATAGTAGGCTTTTTTATTTTTGGTACTTATGCACCGTGTACAAATTGATATAACAAACAAGTTTCTTTTAATTTATGTCTCGGCCAATTTAAATCACCACAAAAACATATACACCCATGATTACTATAACTTTAGAAAAACGTAATGCAATAAAAACAAGCAGTTTTAATAGTAATTTAATATTAAATACATAATTACCTTAAATAAGCTTGAAACTAACTATTAGCCGTAACACTTAGGTATGGTTATTATAATTACCGTCGTAGTAGTCTAGTAGTTTAGCTTTCTAATAAGCCAATAGTCTGAAGGTAAATATAATATTGTTTTATGATTAACATTTTTATTTTACATTAACAGCTACTAAAATGTACACTTTAATGTTCAAAAGCAAAATATTAATGTTGATTGCTGTAATATTATTATTTTATTTGATTAATATTAGACATATTATTTAGATCGAGCGACGATAATAAAAATGTAGCCACAAATATATCGCATTTCAACAAGAACGAGTGCAAAAATATTCATAATAGTGCACACAAAGAGTAATCAAGCGACGCAAAATTCAAATAAAGCAGCAATTAAGGAAGAAGTAGAATACAAATAATAATAATAATAATAATAATAGTTCCCCGTAACAGGCCACGAACGCCTATGGAGTCGTAACAGGATAGATCTGCTACAATCTATAGCCTACGGTACACAAGGGTAGTAACGTGGCTATAACGCTACGTACCGACCGTCTATTATTACCTCAGAGTTTGACCTCCAGGTACTCATTTATTGCAGCCCGAGTCGAGCTGGGCCTATCCACTACGGCTCCCGAATACAAATAAATCTAACACAAACCATTTAGTAAGAAGCGAGAATCATCTGGGGCCCCGATAAGAGCGAGGTCACGATGGGTCGACTGAGGCTACTCTCTTTCCGCGGGGCTGCGGCAGCTGGCGAGCGACCAGATAAACAAAATATAGAGACGTACTCGGAATTCTTAAAATTATTAGAAGTATTTTATTTTTGAAAGTTTTAAGACGCGAGAGAGAGAAATTGTCATGGCGAAAAACAAAAAAGTAACGTTAGGGGATATTATGAGTAAACTGATGCAAATAAGAAATTTAGAGAAAATCATAAACCACCAGATAATCAAGATAGAAAAGTCAGAAAATAAGTTAAGAAAAATAAATTTAATAAATTTTAAATTTCATGAAGATAACAGGGAAGACACAACAAGCCTAAAAGAAAACTTTAAACAAAATTGCGAGAAAAGTGGGGGCATCAATAATGGACAACTAGATAGATTTCCTAAGTAGACTAGGACTGCGCAGAGACAACGAAAACAGACCAATAGAAGTCGGAATCTTTAAAAAAATTGAAGAAACTGAAATTAGAAGTGAGTGAGGATCTGGATAATAAGACAAGAAAAAATTACTTCCTCACATGATAGAAGCCAGGCAAAGACAAATGAGAACAATAATTATAAGAAACAAATTAGTAACAAACGGAGAAGAGTGGACAATCGAAGATATTGAAGAACATAACAAATCAAAGAATAAAACAACAAAAACCACGGAACAGGAGAAGAAGATGAAAAGATGGCCAGATGGATCTAAAGTAACCTGCCGACCTCTCACTATCACTTAACTGTTGCAGCACTTGATCTTTTAACAGAGCGACGACATGCATGTCTTTACTCTTTCAAAATCAAATGCAAATTTGGTTTAGGTAATTGCAAATTATGCCTAATAAGTCAACAAAAAGTTATGGTATGTTTATTTATTAAAACTTATACATAAATTGATTTTTTGATATAATACAAACACCTGTTTTATTGTTACTGTTATTTGTTTAATCATTTTGTTTATATATAAGGTATTAGATCTAAAACTTAAATCAATTTTTTATAACCTATCTGCAGACCATAATAAATCCATTCTAAGTGTATATAAATTTGATTAACTGTTATCTACTAAATTTATATCTATTTAACATTACGTTCATAAATATGTAACAATAATATAGGGTAAAATATCTTTGGGTTTACGTTTTATTAGAAGTTTGGTTCGAGCATTCAAACCGAGCGGATGTGTTATGCAGCCAGCTCGCGCTGTGTGTGACAAGTGTTAATTTGCTAGTGTTCAAGCCTTGTGAGAACATAAACAATTTCCGGGATTGGACTTGCGACACACCAAGATGTGAATGAAGCCCAGGGCTCGTCATCAGTGTGGCTTAGGCCGCCTAGCCTGCAGCCTTTCACCGCCCTTCTTGCCACCACTGCCGCCGCTCTGAGGGGAAGGAGTACTGCACCGGGTTCCTCGCCATCGCAGCAGAGTCGGGGTAAAACAGACTTTATCCCGTGTCAACTAACAGGAATTTGCTATTCCTGTCAAATTTATAAATATAACGATTCGGACTTATTACCTGCGCTATCGCCTTAAGGAAAGGTCGACCGCATTTATTTATCTCATGCGTTGCGAGTTCAGGTCAGGTGCGTTGTTCGATAACGCGGCTGCGGCCGCCTTATCTCGTATTACGCAACCTTCAAGTCAATTTAGTGCTACCAACAGCTGTCCGCGTTTGATTTCCGAAGCGTAAAGAAGTGTCTAGCGCTGTGGTATCGGAATCGACTTGAAGTGAAGGCTGTAAGGCCTATCTACTTTTTGACTTGTGTATTTATAAGTGTTATCACTAACCGCATTCAACTGCACACATTCACATGGCGTTCTCGCAAAATTATACAAACCTGCAAATGGGATCTATGCAGCAACCTGCAGCCTATAATCAAACATCACATTTCCAAATTGGTCAACAACCAGGGGCATACTCACAAAATGGTATGTATTACAACCAACTGCCTACACCTAACGTACCTTTTTATAGTCAGCAACAACCAGTAAACATGCAATTTCCATCGTTATCGCAACCTATCGATAATGATTGGCGATTAGTAACCAATAATAGTAGAAAAAGAATTAGAACTTCTGAAGTGATAACAGATACTAATACAGACCAATCTAAATCGCATTACTGGCTAAGTAACCCCGTGTCCACTTCAAATAGATATGATCCATTATCAGAAAATGCAGCAATGGAAGGTGAACAAAATGAAACCCATCCAAACGAAAATAAACCTCCACCGATCTTTGTATCTCGCGTAACAAATATCAAACCGCTAACGGAAATGCTTGAAAACATTGCACCTAACAATTACTTATTAAAACACTCAGCTCTGAGCAAGTCAAAATACAACCAAAACTAGCGAAAAATATGTAGCTATCGTAAAAGCCCTTCAGGAACGAGGCACCGAGTTCCACACTTACAAGCCCAAAAAGACAGGAATTTCCGAGTAGTCCTGAAAACTTGCATTCTTCGACTAGCGAAGAGCTAATAAAAATGAGCTACTTGCCCTTGGGCACACAGCCGTCAATGTGTGGAACATTAAACATCGAGTGACAAAACTACCATTACCCCTATTCTTTATCGATCTACAAGTTAAAGAGAACAACAAAGAAATCTACAATATCAAACAACTCCAAAACTCTATCATACAATTTGAACCAGTACGAGCTAAACGAGAAATTCCGCAATGTGCCAAGTGCCAACGATTTGGGCACACCAAAAACTACTGCTTCCAACCCCCAGATGCGTCAAGTGTACGGGAAGTCATTCAACAGCAGAGTGCTTACGTAAAGAAAAAAGTAATGACGTGAAATGCACAAACTGTAGCGGAAATCACCCCGCTAACTATAAGGGTTGTTTTGTGTATAAACAACTCCAGCAAAAACTTTACCCAACCTTACGAAACAATCACAGTAAACCACCCACAAGATTTGTTCAACCTGGCCTCTTATACTCCCAACAAATAACAGGTAATGTGCAAAGTTCGCAAGACACAAATAACTTCGCTCAAACTGCTCCTAGTACCCATGATCAACAATCAAATGAGATGCGCGAATTAAAAGACATGATGAAAAAGTTAGTTGAACAAATAGGTACAATGCTAAACCTTTTAACTACCGTCGTCGCTAAACTAAATTAATGGCTATCGCACTTACATTAGCCCTATGGAATGCCAATGGCCTCAGCCAACACACAGAAGAACTTAAATATTTCTTACAAATACATAAAATAGATGTCCTGTTAATTTCCGAAGCGCACTGCACTGAGAGAACTTACATTAAAATACCGAACTATTACGTTTATTGTACTAAACATCCATCTGGTAATGCGCATGGTGGAACAGCGATAATCATAAGACAAAACATTAAACACTTCGAATTACAAGCCTACTGCCACGATTATCTCCAAGCTACAAGCGTCGCCATAGAAGATAATCTAGGAACGTTTGTGGTGTCTTCTGTATACTGCCCCCCCAAGCATAATAACAAAAGAGATAAGTTCGAGCACTTTTTCAGAACTCTAGGAAACAGGTTCCTAGCTGGTGGCGACTATAATGCTAAACACCCACAGTGGGGCTCACGAACTACGACAGCAAAGGGAAGAGAACTGATGTATGCAATGAGACGCAGTAACCTAAATTCCGTCGCAACGGGAGAACCAACCTATTGGCCAACCGATCCGAGGAGATTACCTGACGCTCTAGACTTTGCTATTATAAAGAATATTAACAATAAACACTGTAAAGCCGCATCATTGTTCGATCTCTCTTCAGATAATTCTGCTGTACTAATCACTATACACACCGATATTATCCACAAGCAACGACAACCCTCTTTATTTAGCTCTGCTACTAACTGGGATATGTTCCGAGGACACGTAGATGCGTCGATCCAGCTCAATGTATCCTTAAAATCTGCCCAAGAACTAGATAATGTGGTTGAGGCGCTTACAAGTGCTATACAAAATTCTGCCTGGCAAGGCACTCCTAATAGTAATAAAACACAAATAAAAGACGCATGTCCTATAGTAATCAGAGATCAGATAGCAACAAAACGTAAACTACGCAAAAGATGGCAACTGACAAGAACAGCAGAAGATAAAAGAATCTTTAACAAAGCCGCCAGAAACCTTAAACAATTACTGCTTAACCATAAAAATCAGTCTATCCAAGAATACCTCAGCAATCTATCTCCCACGGAAGCCTCTGATTATTCCTTATGGAAGGCCACACGCAAGCTCAAATGCCCACAACAACCTATGCCACCAATTAAAGATGCAACTGACAAATGGACAAGAAGTAGTGCAGCAAAGGCCACTGCATTTGCTGAGCATCTTGCAAATGTTTTCCAACCATATCCGGCACAAATAGCCGCGCCAGAAGAAGCTGATATCCACAGCTTCCTTGAAGCGCCATTTCAAATGCACTTACCCGTAAAGAAGTTCACATCTACTGAAGTCCAGAACGTGATCTCCTCCGAACTTAATCCGAAGAAAGCACCAGGTTGGGACCTCATCACTGGCAAGGTGTTACAAGAAATAACCCCGAGATGCATCAAACTCCTGACCTATATATATACACTATCCTTCGTCTCAGATACTTCCCCATCTCCTGGAAATTAGCCCAAATCACCATGATACTGAAACCAGGAAAAGCCCCAACTGTAATAGACTCCTACCGACCTATCAGCTTATTGCCTGTACTATCTAAAGTGTTTGAAAAGCTACTCCTTAAACGACTTAAGCCAATACTGGAAAACGAACAGCTTATACCAAACCATCAATTTGGCTTTCGAACCCACCATAGCACCATCGAACAAGTACATCGAATTGTTAAAAAAGTAAGCAATGATTTTGAACGAAAACGCTACTGCTCTGCGGTATTTCTCGATGTCAAACAAGCCTGTGACAAGGTTTGGCACATAGGCTTATACTACAAACTCAAGCAAGTGTTACCACATCACTTCTCCGAAGTCTTGCGATCTTTTCTTGAATACAGATGGTTTACTGTCAAACTGTGTGACGAATACTCGAATCTCCATCCTATCCAATCCGGCGTTCCCCAGGGTAGCGTATTGGGACCTGTGCTCTACTTACTCTTCACAGCTGATATACCAACCACAGCACTCACGACAATGGCAACTTTTGCTGATGATACGGGAGTCTTAGCGTCGCACACTGATCCTATCATGGCATCTGAAAATTTGCAACAAGCTCTCACACTAATTGAAAATTGGCTGCACAAATGGAGAATCCAAATTAATGAATCTAAATCCTCACACGTCACATTTACTACCAATAGAAGCACTTGCCCAGCAGTAACCTTATATAATATTGAAATTCCGCAAACCCTAGACTTTAAATACCTAGGAATCCATCTAGACCGACGACTCACGTGGCGTAAACACATATTTACTAAAAGGAAACAACTGGGCCTCAAATTTCGTCAAATGTACTGGCTGATAGGTAGACAATCCCAACTTACGCTCGAGAACAAGTTATTACTCTACAAGTCTATTCTAAAACCTATATGGACTTACGGCTTGCAACTATGGGGTACTGCTAGTATCTCCAATATCGAGATCTTGCAGCGATTCCAAAATAAAACGCTCAGAACTATAGCTGACGCTCCCTACTATGTGCCTAATTTTGTGTTACACAGTGATTTTAAAATTAAAACAGTGCGGGAAGAAATTAAACAAAAATATATTAAATATCGTGATCGATTGGAGGTACACCCTAACGAGGTAGCCAACGAACTATTGGACGATAGTGATGAAATACGAAGACTAAAACGCTTTAAACCATCGGATTTAGAAAATCGATTTAATTAAGTACTGTCGCTCTACTAAATACTTCACGCGTTGTGTTTGTAATGTTCTTGTTGGTTTGTTATACGAATTACCTATCTTTTGGCTAATTTCTACAAGCAAGAGGATTATCAGTGGATTATCCTTACCATGTCAACCTTAGATTATATTTAGATTATATTTATTTAGAATGTAAGTCTTGTCATAACATTTACTTATTGTTTTATAGAAACAGATTGTAAATTTCGTTGAAATAAAAAAAAAAGAAACGTTTTATTAGAATCACACTTATGACCCTTTTTTGCATTTATTGTATTATTAGGTTTACATAAACTTTTTTTCACTGACGACATCACTAGTCTACAACCGACAATCTAAAAGCTTTATCACAAATGTGTTCTCTTAACATATTTTTAACAAATTTTCAATACATTACGATGTTAAGTACACCTATTACATCTACCTGTAAGTGAACAAATAAATAAAACATATCACCATCATTTAATTATGGTTTTATGCTATTTTTCGCTGTACACAATATGCGACCCTTTTTACTCATGTGCTCTAAACTATCAATTTTATGTATGTCATAAATGTCAACAATTATACACTTTCAAAGTATTATAACAATTATCACCATCAAAATGTAGCATGCTTTTCCTCTTTTTGTCCTTGAGAGTTATTTTCTTTTGAAGCTTGTGACACGCTTATGTAATCGAAGCTGGTTGCAATGAGAGGCCACTAAACTTTACACAACCTTAAAGCAAAAAGTCGTGCAGTTTCAAATTGCAGACTATTGATTAACAATCTGGGTCACTATCGTAATAACTCTGTTATTTTAAGTGCGATGTAGTAAACTGCAATATTCCATTAGAAATACATGCCTTCTACATCTCTATTGTCCGATTTAGGCCACAAAAACTGCTTTGCGTTCTCTTTGCGTCAAATCAAATAGTTATTTATTTAGGTGTCTAATCAGCCGAAAGCATATTTTATTGCTGGAAAAGTTAACTTTTTGGTTAACTTCAGTTAGTGGTATTTTCAAATTTATAGACTTAACAGGTTTTCCTCTTTCTAAAATGTGTAAGATTGATCGGATGACAAAATTGTAGCCCGCGGGTGAATTTCTAATCCGTCATCGTAAATTATGTCTTCTAAAGTTAAAGTCTTCTAAAGTTAAAACAACAACGTATGTTAGTTGTGTACGTTGTATGATGTGTAAGTCTGCTTATATGTCGACTTCGGTTCTTACCGTTTTTTCCTAAACTTTATGTTGCTTTCATTTTATAGTTTATAGACACCCCAAGTCCAATTCCAAATTATGATGCCACTTCTTCCTGATATTTTTTATTGCTCAGAATTCCATAAATTTTTTTATTTTGTTATCTTGGTGGGTTTTCGCGTTCTATTTTTCTTTCTTCTAACTAAATAATCTCTTTTGCTTGTCAACCTTATTAACTGTTTTCTGTTGTTCGTCAGGCAATTGCACACTTATATATGTTACATGTATATATAATTTCTAGCAGCATCGTTTATAATATAAAGTACTCTTGTAGAAATGACAGAGATAGTAGCGCTAAAATTGTTAAGAATAATATAAAACATTATGAACTGTCAAAATATTCTCAAACTCATGTTCAAGCACTGAGCATAGTAATGAAAGATAACAATAACAAAATTATACTGTTTTCTGTATAGTATCCACTAGGTTACGCAGTCAATAAGGAAAAGTTGCTAAACCATTGTACATCTCAGACAGGAAGGCGTTTTATATATGCAGGAGATTTCAACACCAAATACGTATACTATAGATTGAGGCTGATTGTTACAAGCAATGCAAGAAAAACGCATTCTGTATTGCTCCACTTGGCCCTCATATAACAAAACTTAGTCGACCTATTAGATATCTGCATATTTAAAGGAATAACTCAAAAGTACGCTATCTAGATTTGTCTTTTGATTATAGACCGTTATTAATAACAGTTAATTCACAAGTAAGCAAAAAACTTAAATTAGTAATGTTATATAACAAACAAACTAATTCAACATTATTCAAGTCTAAACTAAATATGAATTAAGCGAAGCAGTACAATTTTATTTATATTTATTAATTTAACGTCAAAGCTGCTCGGAATGCAATTCCTAAATCAGGAAGCCTCGGTATTAAAGAACATTGCTCAGCACTTATTAAAGACAATATTAGGGAAAGAGAAGCACCTAATTTTAAGATCCTTCAAAAATAGAAATTAACATAATAAATTTGTCAAAAAATTTAAAAAAACATACAGGAATAAAAACACCAAGAAATTCAACAATGTCTAAGAAATTCATATCACTAAAGCCACTGATTACTTCTTATGGAGAACAACAGAGAAGAGAATAGATACATGTTTTCTTTATGAGGAAAGAAAAAACTGGACAAAAATGATAAAAGAAATCAAATACATTTGCACAGCACCCGATGATTGTCTTTATACCTTTTTTTCGGGCATTTAGAACATACCAGGAAAACTTTATCTATACATTTATCAAACTTCAATATCAGATAGCTTTACCAATTAAAAGATTTAAAAAAGAAATAGGCAAAGTTATCCAAAATGGAAGTTCTAAACGAAGGAATAATTCTAAAAAATAATGATTTGAAATGCATGTCTAAACTAGGTTATTTATTACACGGCTTTATGAAAGATTTTTCTATTTCCAAAAATAAACGATCAAGTAGCTTCGTAGAAGTCAATTGGCTTACTAACGATATTACCAAAAGCGATCAAACAAGTTTTATCACTTGTCGACTACCTAGAAGTTAATTTGGTTTTTACAAACAACAAAACGCAGTTGAGCAAATAAAGTAGAGTTAGCACCAAAACTAAAAATGACTTATAAACCAAAAGATTCTTCGGTTTCATTTAAGGTATGAGGTTGCAAGATATTCGCTGTATTGGGAGATAAGTCCCCGGTTTTAGTTAGTCGTCTGGTTTTAGTTCCTGTGCTATTTAAATCTTGAATAGGTGCAGATGTAGATCTTTTATTAAAATTGCTTTTTGAAATGTTCTGTTGCAGTGACCTACCGCGTTTTGTCGGTTTCTGGACGCTCCGTCACACTAGCGCTCGCAGCAGCATTATTTTTAGCTGAACGGGCGATACCAAGTCGGTTTATTTTTTTTGTCTGCAGCCATACCTGTTTCTTTCAATTTTTTAATTAGCCTTTTTACCTTTTTATTTGGTGCATTTTTTCTTATGAAAATGCCACAAAATTTGTGTACGGTCTCGGCGAAACATTATCCTTGCTTGTAATGAATCTTAATAATAGTCACTCGCTCCTTCGTCTAGTGATATTCCATATTGACTAAAAAATAACGTTTTTATTGCAAAATGTCACCAATCAAAAATCATCAATATAAAATTGCAAATCTAAAACATTTTTAATATTCAAAACACAATAAAAGGCAACCCAAAAGCCGTAAAGTTTTTTTGTTGGGGCGCACTTACCGGCACTTAATTTGTGGGTTTCAGCAAGACTCAAACTCGCCTGCGCCTGACCCCGGACAGAGAAGCAAGGTTCGCAGTCACGAGGACAGCGCAATAGCCTAAGCTGCAACCTTATAGCTCTGCTTCAAATTGTTTGTAAACTGTTTACAAGTTATATTAAAAATATATCTAAAAAATAATGTGGTCTCAAAGAATCATTGCGTACTTAGAAAGAAAAATGACATAATTTTACGCTAATAAAAATAGAAGCAGAAAGTTGTGACAAGCAGCAGAGAAATACAAATTTTTGTACATCTCAAAAAGTTGCAAAGAGCACTACAAAAACCTTAAGTAAATTATAAACTAGTAGACTGATTGTTGCTTTAGCTCATATGGGCACGAGCACTGCTCTTCTGTCCAAAAGCTGGCGCAAGCCAGTTCGAGTATCGCTCAACGCATAGGTGTATGTGTCGTCCTAGTTAAGATAGTTAAGTGTACGTTAGCAGGTATAATAAGCCCTTAGGCTACGATGTCGGTTAGTGCGCCTCAAAGAGCTAGTGGATTTGATAAAAAATATAGAGCGGTAACAAATTGTGGATCTTTCAAAAGGTGGGCCGAGAGAATTGAAGACGTTACTTAAGAAACTTTATAAAGAAACCTAATAGAAAACTAAACTTAAACATATTACACACAAACACAAACATTATTCAATTACTTATATACAATGGTATTGGTAAATTGTATGTTATTTATATAGTAAATACCTATAGCAGTTGGAATAGCATTTTAAAAAATTATTAATTAGCAACATAAAGAAGAAATATAAAACGCCTAAAAAATTTAAATAAACTAAAAACTAACCTATTGTTATATGTAAAACATGCGTAATCCCATTACGAGTTTAATTATTTTAAATAGGACTATAACTTAGCTTTGGTACAAGTACCCTTAATTTTTTTCTTACTGATAGGTAAGAATTGTGACATTATTTATTTTCTGCAATTTTAATTAGAATAGAAAGTACTTAATTTACTTTATTCTCTCAATCAAACCGTCACTAATTGCGGTCGTAAATATCTACAATTTCGGCACATTTCTTTTGCTTAGCAAGATAAATAAGCATATTCTATTGTCTTATCAATGAGAAACAACATAAAGCCTCCGATAGCTTAATTACACAAATTAGCGATCTAGCAAATGCACACGTTATTGACGCAGGCTTTCTAATCTATATATATCGCTTTTGCCTTTTGTTTCCTCAGAAATTAGCCATAATTAATTTTTGTTATTTTTAACTTGATTACCAATTCTATAAAAATTTCTTACAGTCATGGTAGCGTAAACATAGCGAGCGATAGCAATCTAAGATATTTTATTGCCAACTATAGTGAACTATTACCATAGTGTTTGAATAAACAGTGAAACCCGTGTAGAACGAAAATAATGAGTCTACAAATTTTGTTTTATTTTAAGAAGGCAGAAAAATGATATTTGTGAAAGTTCGTTATTTATATAAATATTAACTGCAATAATCATTATACAATCACCTGTTGTACATTAGATATAATATTGTTTAGATATTAATTTTGGTAGCAAAACCAGAGAGTTACTTAATAATCAATAATCTAAAAGAAGACTAATATTAAATACAGAACAGCAAGAAGAAATAATACTGTTAGGCATAATGAATTTAGAAGGGTTAAGAAAAGGAATATCAGTTTAATTGAAAGAAATTAAAGATATAGTAGGCACTCAAACTAAGGTTACGGATATTAAGAAACAGGTGAAAAGATACATGGAGAAGAATTAAAACAACAAAAAAAAAATAAATAGAAAAACAAATAATTCAAAAAAATTGAATATAATAATCAAAAAAGTAATCAATATTACAAATGAGAGTATAGAGAAGTTAAAAAAGAGTTTTAAACATAGTAATAACGCTTGAAGATGTCTAAAGGAAACTTAAAATCTTAAAACTACTCATTAAAATTTAAATGCATTTATATAGATAGTAATATAAAAATAGAAAAAGAAAAAGTATAGGTGGCGAACAAAAATGTTTCAAGAGAGGAAAAAGTACATTATTGCAAATTTAATAGTGTTAAATGCGATTGGTCCATCAAAAAACAAAAAAGTTTGAAGATTTTAATAAATTAAATATTGTAAAGAGGGACGGGCCTATCAAACAAATACAGGCGAGGAAAAGACACTTAATCTGGGAAAGCGAAACAAATAGAAAAGACCGGTGTTAGTATCATAAAGAAATAATAAATACAAGTCATTTTTGTAGCTCAGAAGGGAATTGTAATAAAGGCCGCTTATTTGAAACAAATAGATATTTACAAAGAAATCTGCCGAAAGAATTTACTAGTTTATTAATCAAACAGACTATGTAGGTCAAATCTAAGAAGCTGATACAAATGATATCAGGAGTTGTAAAAGAGTGAATATAGATTTGTGGTCCGCATTAAATAAAAATAGTAAGTAACAGAAGCAGACGAAGAAAAAGTACGAAAAGAGGGAGTTAAAGGATAGAATAAAAAAAGTCAAATAATGGAAACTTAACAGTTTAATTTGATCAAAAATGGAAATAGAATAGGGAATAGAAGAAGATTGAAAAAAATAACAGAAATGAGAGTGAGAGTGTTTACAAAGGAGTTACGGGAAGATTAAAAAAGATATAAAGAGATTAGGGCAAAAGCAAAAGTGTTTTACAGAAGAAATAGTTTTAAAAGAAATTAAAAAACAACAACAGACCGCAAAAGGTCCTTCTCGTACAGGAATATTGAAA
Organism: Sinelater perroti; assembly: GCA_036346155.1. NCBI lineage: Eukaryota > Metazoa > Arthropoda > Insecta > Coleoptera > Elateridae > Sinelater > Sinelater perroti. Next base: position 3,670,298 of record JARFIY010000067.1, read on the forward strand.
TATTAAAGAAAGATACTGAACAAAGATAATTATATGTCGAGGATACTATAGTAAAATAAGGAAACGTAATGGAGATGGTAGCAACATTACAAGCAAAGGAAAAGTAGGAATGTTCAAACAAAAGGGATAAGCCCAATACCATCTAAACAAGAAATAGAAAAAAATCAATAAAAAATTGCAAAAACAACATCAAAGAAATTTGAGCAAATTGTTAAAACAAAGAACCTCATAACTAGTAGGTGGAATTGTCAATTTAATAGTGACTATCTGGGAGAATAATAATATGCCGAAAAAATGGAATGAAACAGTGATAAATTATGTAAATATTAGCGATTCCTGTCAGACTAAATGTAACTAACCGTCTAAGAAATAAAATTAATCTCCACAGACTTTCAACGGCTATGATAAAATCAACAGGAATGAAATGATGTAAGCTCTTATTAAATTGTGCTTTTCAAAGATCTAATTAAACTAATACAAATAGCATTAAGTAACATACAAATCAAGTCAAATTTTAAGATACAAAAGAAGAGAAATTTATAATAAGAAAATAAAAGAGAAAAACTTATTTTTTTAACCTTGTTTAACATAGTTCTAAAAAAATAACAATAAAATGTAGTATAAAATGGACTAGTAACATGCTGATAATGTTTGTCAACGTTTAGGTTTTAGATGCGGCAATAATGATAAGAATGCAATAAGATTTAAAAAGTTTGACTACTAAGTCATAAGCAGAAGCAAAAAATTGGACTACTAATAAATGAAAGGAAATATAAATATTCAGTTAATGATAAGTTTAATGAGCATACAACGCAAAATTTAAAAAGTTTTGCAGTAACAAAAAATAAAAGTTTGAACAAATAGAATCAGTAACATATCTGAGAGTATAAATAACAAATAATGTTAATGTAAATGGTAAAATAAAAAACGACGGTACGATTGTCACAGATAGTGTAAAACCTTAAATAATGTGCTTAGGGGAAAAATAATTACAAACGCTTTAAAAATCCAAATTTATGGAAGTTTTCACTAAAAGCTGCTGCAATCGATCATACGCGTGCATAAAGTACTGTGGCGTACATAATACAAAAACCTGCAAGGAAACTCCTAATACCCCAGAAAAATGTATTCCATGCGATAACGAACATCTAGCCAACTATAAAGTGTCAGGTACACTGTGAGTTACAAAATAAATATCGTAAAGGTCAATTAACAAAAGGCATAACTGAATACAGATAATACTAAGACTAAAAATAATACAATATCACCTCAAGATAATGCAGATAGAACCCATTCCTACTTTCTGGAAGAATTTAAATGAATCTACTGTACATTTGAACAGACAGTAAACAAAGACAGCTTATGTGAAATGAGGCGTGGCTTAGCTCCAAGCGTACGTTTGGTAGCCTATCTTTAGGATCATTTTTCATATCTTACTTTCGTAAGGTTACTACACCGACTTATCCCACTGTTACCATTTGTAAATAGATTGTTCTACGTTCCCATCTTGCAAAAATTTGAGGGAAGACGGGTGAAAAATTGTCAGCCTACGACGTCAAAAATACCTTTTTGCGGGCAACCTCTCGTGTTTAATCAACTACTTAACCAAAACAACATGATATTTAACATTTAACGAGTGTTATACAAAAACCTCTATCCACAGGTGAACCAACTTACTGGCCACCATACCTGCGTAAATTATTGGTCTACTGGACTACTATATTCTAAATGAAATATCAGTCAACTTCACTGATATAAGATCTAACTTCGAATTACACACCTATTATTGTCAACATCGATAATTAAAAAGAAACGCAAGCCGATGCTGTACAATAAGACCACTGACTGGGAGCTATTTAAAACAAGATCGGGGGGCGAAACGGTAATATATACAAATGTTGAAACTCATAAACACCTTGGAAACTCAAACTTAGACCAACCAATCAACTATGAAGGTCTCAGCACTCTATATATTATCGTTCATGAGGTATGTCACTTTAAAATAAAGAAAGCGGGAAAACCCCCCTTAGGGGTGTTTCAATGGGTCGGGTTTATGAGACATTCCTATTCTACTTTTTAATGAGGAGTTCAAAAAATGTGGTCAGAAGTTTCGACCTAATTGTACAGTTGATCACTATACTCAATTGTATATATTACCTCTAAAAAGTTGATATATCAGAAAATATTTTAACTCTCAATTCATATATAAACAGAAGCAAATATAAACGATGCAATAAACTTTTTCAGCACTACTATTGAAGAAGCTGTTTGGAATGCTGCTTTCATATATAAGTTAGAAGTCAGATTCAAAATATTTCCATGGAAATAGTGAAACCGATATCTGAAAAAAAAAACAGTACGAGCTAGATAGCAAGGAAGCCGGCATCCTGTTGATAAAAATTCCCATAACAGACTTATGAACAAATTAAAGGCCAAATTAAGGGAGTTCAAGAATGAAACTTTCACTACTTATGTGGAAAATTTAATCACTAACACAATACGATCTGAAAAGCAACAAAGCTGTCTAAAAGTCACATTCCCACCATTTTTCCACTTCGGAAGCCTGACAGTACCTGGGCCAGATCTAACTGCAAAAAGGCCGCAGCATTTACGAAATATTTTGCGCAGTCTTTCAACCGCACAATAATGACTTAAACTCAAATGCAAGACTTCTTAGATGCTACTTACCAGCTGTTTTCGCCAATTAAAGAATTCAAACTACAAGAAATAAAACGCGTAATAAAATATTTAAATAAATAAGTCATCGAGATTTGACTTAATTACTGAAAAAGTTCTATCTGAACTATCCAACTCCAGTTTATTGTTCATAAAAATCTTATTCAATTGAAATTCCGCTACCGGCCCACCCAATTTAAAAATCCACACATTATATTAATACCAAAGACAGGTAAACGCCCAACGGAAGTAGTTTTGGTAAGAGGCCTATAAGTCTTTTACTGGTGCTATCAAAGCTTTTACAACCGGTAGTATTAAATAGAATAAAGAAAATTTGTTAGAGGATTGCATACCTGATCACCAGTTTCACACTTTTCACAGCCTTTGAAGAAAAGAAGTACTGCCCATCAGTCTTCTTAGATGTGAAGCGTTTGGTATAAAAGCATTTTATTTAACTCAAGTGCGCGGTCCCCGCATAACCACTATGAACTGCTGAAATTGTATTTGCTATAACGTACATATCAAGTCAAGCATAGCGAGGAGTTTTTGCAGATTGATTCTATCACTTCAGACGTCCATCAAGGTAGCGTTTTACGTCTATTGTTATATTTAATCTACACGGTAAAATTACCTACAGGTCTATCTATAGCTCCGTACGTTGACGTGGAAACGTTCGCGGGCGATACAGCAATCCTAACAGCACATGAAGACTCAGCTATTGCATCACAGCAACTGTAGAACTACCTAAACATTATAGAAGATTGACTGAATGAGTGGAGAATCAAAGTTAATAATGACAAGTCCATCCACGTGATCTTCACATTACTAAGAAAACAGTATTCTTCTATCTTCATTAACACCGTAGAAGTACTACTTGCCACCAAAACTAGTTATTTAGGACTTGGAAAACACGTATTACAAAGAAAATTAAACAAATAATTTGGTTAATCGGTTGAAAATCTTTTTTGGATAATAAACGTCTCCTCTATAATGTAATACTCAAGCCAATCTGGACCTACGCACTGGAACTGCGGGGTTACTCTAGCATGTCCAACTTAAGCATTATTCAGAGATTTTAATTTAACTTCCTCAGACAGAGAACAAATGCTCCGTGGTATGTTAACAACCTACTAATTAAAAATTCCAACTGTAAAAGAAAAATCTACCAACATGCAGCGAAACATCATGACTAGAGTCCGGATAGTCAGGCAAATGCCTGATGCCTGCTTTTTTGCCGTTTTTCTCAAATGGCTGCCTTTTTTACATGTAAATGCTTTTTTGTGTTTCTTTAAACTATTTTGCCTTTTTCGACTGCTTTTGCCAACCTTCTCTCAGAATTTTGGGAATACCCAACACAATGTCTTGTAATAAAAATTCCACTTATGCAATGACATCTACCTGCGACTGCGAGGTCGAAATTATATTACAGAGATGGGGTAGGTTTTAGCTACTTTGGGAAGAACTAAATTAAAATTCAAATAAACATGCATTCATTTTCCAGTATAATTTGATGAGTTTACTCGCGTTTTGCATTTTTCGACTTTAGCTATATTGTCTTATCGTCAGTTTTCGGTCTAGTGAATTTTAAAAAATGCTGAATTTGAACAACACAGTTCTAAAAAAGTTTTTAGAATTAACGACGCAAGAAATAATTCCGGATGAATCAACACTCAAAAATTACTTGAATTTGTTACCAATCTGTAAATATATAAAATAAAAAATAATTGCACTATAAGAGCGTCCTTTAGTTTATTTATTAGGCAAGGTATCGGAGACAATTATATCTGGATTTCGATTGTAAAGGCCGGTATATTGTAAATATGATAGTGGGTACACTATCTGAAAATAAACCAGGAATTTCACATCTGTTGTCATCAAAATAAGACAATTGCCAACTTTTTGGACGATAGTTTGAGTAGGTTGTTTTCTAATAATTTTAAAAATTCAACAATAAAACATTTTAGGATTGTTGTACCCGAACGGAGTAAAGAAAAACAAAGTGCTTTTGCTGGTGTCAGACGCTGTTCCCTATTAAAGTTGGTCAGGTATTGCAATTTTTTGCGAAAAAATGATACACTTGACCTGCATGGTGCATGGTTTCCATCAAGTGCGTACTTAGATACGTTTGAGGAGTTAAGAAAAGAGGTACTTGGAAGAAACGAACAAGTTATATAATAAATATAAAAAAATTGTAACATAAATAAATGGAAAGATATTCTCCAAAAAGCACTATAGCTTAAAAGACAGTTGAGGTGCTCAGAATTAATTCTATAAAAAAAGTTTAAAACAATTGAATTGTTATTAACTTTTATAATCATTCGATTTTTTATTTTTTATTCCATAATATATAAGTTAACGCGTTAACTCTCTAATGTAAAGAGGACTATAGTGCTCTAGTAACAAAGTCTGTTGAAATAACTTTTAAGATGATCATCCAATTTCATTTTAGTAATAAATTGAAAATTTAAAAAAGCTATATACATAGTCTTGCTATTAGTTCTGTTAGAAAGATTTCTGAACTTTTTAAATTTTGTATCGCTTTTGAAAACCTTGTTTTTTAAAATCAAACGCAACCTGTATTTAAATAAATTTAAATAAAAATGTATTAAACTTTGTCAATAGTGAAAACCGACAAATTAAGTTGATTTATTTGCGAAAAGTGTATATTTTTAGGAAATTTACATTTTTAAAATGCAGTGTTGAGTTCAATACATTCTACTAATACATATTAATGAGATCATCTCAATCAAACCATCACTAATGGGCAACTATAATTTATTTGTAGGTTTGGGACTTTCTCTTTTTCTTGGCAAAATAAGTAGTCTATTGTTTTTTGATTGTATTTTTTAATAATAATATAATACTATTTATCAAATTACATTAAGAATACTTGGGATTTGTTTAAAATGGTTGTTGTATAGTTTTTTCCTTCTTAGTTTTCGTGACAGTATCTTTCGTATTCACGAAGTTAATTTTAGTGTTGTAAACAAAACAATTATTTTATTCCAAACTTTAAAAAGTATATTGACTCGTTTTGTATACTAACAAATAAAATTTATTTTTTATTTTTTTTTTAATTTTTTATTTTTTAATTTATTCTTTATTATAATTTTTATTAATTGAAAAAAAATGTGGTATTAGAAGTAATCTAGCATAAAATAAGTAACGAGTGAAATACAAATGAAGAGTGAACAGGTCTTCAAGTTATTACGCTTTGACGACTTCAAAGGTCACTGTATATTATCGGGACAGATAAGTTTTTTAGAACGGGTTTCTGGTAGGTCCCGAGTATATAAATTAAAGAAGAGAGGTGGAAGAACTATTTCAGAAGCGTATTTTATTGAACGACTGTTTAGGTAAACTTTGAACAGTCTATTCTGTAACATATTACATGTCAGGTTATAGATTTCTATATTGTGTAACATTTGCTTTCTCCATACGGCGTCGTATATTTTCGCGAGATAGAAAAAAATAAACAAAGTTTTTAGTTATTTTTGTAAATTATTTGACCAGTAAAGCTTCGATTTGGCCAAAAGCCTACTTCCTCTGGAGGCACAATTTGATATATGCTTTCTAAGATTCTGTTGCATATTAATCTATCTAGATGTTTATATGCAGCATTAAGTGGTGATATGGGTCTGTTATTCGTTTTTCAGATGTTCTTCTAGTTGTTTTGGTTTGACTTTTTAAATATAGGTGATAATTTTCCAGAATGTTAGGGTAAAATTGCGTAAGCCACTCTCTAGTGCTAGTTTCAGTGCTCTTAAGAGATTCAAAAAATATATTGTCTTCTCTTCAATTTGGCGATTATCTGTTGCATTTCGGTTTTAAAGGAAAATTTTAAAATTTTTTATATATATTGTTTTCGAAATTCTTCTAAGATGTGTATTCCTAGGTACTTAGGTCAAAACTTTCCTAGTTGTCAGAAGTAGGTAGTACATATTTAATTTTTTTTATCCGGTTTTCGAACATATCCTGTAGCTTCGGTAAGGTTTCATCTAGCCTTAGGTAAAGATCTTATTAGAGAACAGCTTAGGTTCAAGTATGGTATATTACTATTCTATGAAATAATTCGATTAAACCCTTTTTGTTATTATTATTGGCTTAAGATTATCATATAAGGTGACAAAACAAAAATCTAGACTATATTCTGCTTACTATCTTACGGACTTAAAGAAACCTTTGTCTTTTTCATCAAACATTTACTGAACTTTATGAAGCTTTATCCAGTTTATTAATCTTATACTGTTATTGTCAAATATATTAAAAGCTCCAGCATATAGTGTAGGGTGAGAGTATCTATTGAGTAGATGGGTAAGCTACGTATCCTTGAGTGGTTTTTACACATTCATAATAAGTATATTTTTGATTTCTATTGTGATGCCACAAAAGAACTGTATTCGTTTGACTTATGAATGTTAAACAACTCCCAAGAGCCGCGCGAAACGAAAAATATACAGGTATCATTGTGCGCGAGTTGTAAAATTATCGCACGAAACAAATGTGTTTCCCCAACAACAAACCGTTCCACAATCAACAAATGTAATTATATTAATGCAACAAAATAATGCGTTGTCAAGATAATTATCAACGTTCGCAAAATGAATAGCAAGTCTATAAAAGCTGGAAATTATCAGAAAATGAGAAGGTAAGTTCTATGAATAGAGCGGACCAACTCCAAATCCAACTAAGTAGAATACAAAAAATGTATAAAGAACTGAGTAAAAACTACTCAAAAATAAAAAATAAACTGTCTAATGATACCGTAGAAGGAAAGACACTGAATACTACACCGACGAAGAGGAACTAGCATATGAGACAGAAAAATAGAAAAAAAAGAAAAATGAATACCTCATTTACACTACCGCAAAAGCAACAACAGCAGCAACAAGAACAAAAAAATTTGACAGGAATTATAAATAAATTTCTAATAAAAAGAACTAACGTACAGATTAAAGTTATTAACAATAAAAACTTTAAAATTAATGTACACAACGAAAAATATTTTAGAACGCTTTTTGAAGCACCAAATAATGGAAAATACTCCTGGAATTCTTATGAGAATAAGAAAAATAGGCTAATTAAAGTTATGGGCAATAGACTGCATCATTCCATAAAAACGTGGCTATAAACTCCTTAAGGCTATCCCCCAAACTAAAATATAAAACTAAAGTACCGTTAAATACGTTTATGCTTTCTTTCAGACATGATTAAAGTATCGATAAAATTTATGGTATTGTCGATATATTAGGTGTCATAGTAGAACTCCTGTCACTAAGGAAATCTAAAATCGCACCCCAATGTAAAAGGTGCCAAGCATATGGGCATACGCAAAAATTTTGTTATAAAGATCCACGCTGTGTTAGATGTGCCAGTAAAGTTCTAACAAAGTAATAAGCCAAAATGCGTCCACTGTGGACAGCAAGATCCAGCAAATTATAGGAGATCCATAGTCGCGAAAAAAAATGAAAAAGATAAAAAATAACCGTACAAAAAGAACCATCCTACTCAAAAAGCCACAAAGATCAAATCAACAAGAACCAGTAGCCAAAGCAAACCAATGTATAGAGACCTATAGGCAAGCTACTTCTGATAAGAATTAAACTAAAAGTAGTAACAAAAAAGAATCAAGCACAACCATTGAGCATAGTCTTCAGAAAATATTGGGAAGGCTAACTAAAATGAACGAGCGTATAGCAGTAAGATTAGCTTATATCGCCAAAGGAGCTATTCTAAAGTATTATAATGTTAAATGGCTTGAGAATCATGGAATGGAATGCTAACGGGCTTTTGCAACACCAACAAGAATTGCATATAGTTCTAGATATAGAAAACATTGACATCTGCCTTATTTCTAAGATACACTTTACCAATGAATCCTTCCATGAAAACTTCCATGATTCAGAGCATCTAGTGCCCCCCAGGTATTGATCAATATTGGTACAGGTTGTTTGCCAGTTGTCATTTTTTTCCTTTATTGTCATTTTCTTCACTTCTCTGGTCTTACTTTTATACTCTCTTAAGTCTTCGTCCTTTTTGTGCTTAACCATTTGCTGTATAGTTCATTTTTTTGTTTAATTGCTTCCTGGGTTTCACTTGTAAGTTTGTGTTTATATTGTGTGGTTTTCTCTTCTTTTTCCCCTAATGCTTCGAATCCCGCTTGTTTTAAACTTTCCTTTATGTGTTGGTAGATCTCTTCTATGCTCTCGTATCTGAATTCTGTCAATTTATCGTCTAATCTTCTCCTATATAAATCTCTCACTGTCGTGTCTTGCAGTAGATGTAACTTGAGCTGTCTTTCTTTCGGTATATTATTTGTTTTCTCTGTGTTTCTTTTTTCACTTGTTATTTTTATTTGCCATGGGAACCCTATTTTTGCTATCAGCAGCTTATGATCCGTTCCACATTCTGCCCCTCTTTTGACTCTTACGTCCTTCGTTCTCATTGTACTGTTTCGTTTTAGTATTAAGTAGTCTATTATGGATCTCAGCTGCCTTGTCTCTTGTATCCATGTGTATTTGTGGATATCTTTGTGTGGGTAAAAGCCATTCTTGATTTTTAGATTATATAGTTCACATACCTCTGTTAATCTTTCTCCATTGTCATTTATGATGTTCTCTCCGTATCTTCCTACTACCTCGTGCTTTTCTTTCCTTCCGGTTCTTCCATTCAGGTCTCCTGCTATGACTATTTCTTGAATTCGTTTAATTTTTTCTATTTCCTCTTTTAGTGTTCCTATGAATGGTTCCTTCTCTGATACTGCGCTGTCATCTGTTGGTCCGTAAACACCCAGTATTACTATGTCTCTGCCGTGTAGTGACATATTTAATTTTATTATTCTTTCATTTATGGGTTCCCAGGTCTTTATGTTTCTTCTATATCTTTTTTTTACTATTATTCCTATTCCTGCCTTTGCTCTCTTGTCTTTTTGCACTCCACTCCAACAAAGTATGTTGTTGTCAACTTTCTGAATTCCATGACCTTTCTTTTTTGTTTCGCTCAAAATTAACATATCCAGATTCATTTTTTTGAGCTCTCCCATGACTTCCTTATCTTTATTGCTCCATCCTTGTACATTACATGTTCCTACAGTTATTTTCCTATCCTTTCTTCTCTTCTTTCTCCTGGTTTTGTTTTCCTGGTTGATATCTTCAACTGGATTTTGAAATTTCAACGCAGAATTGCTCTCCCAGTATCCTATAGGGCTCAATTCTTCGAGGTGTAGATTACCACCCGGGGAATATTACTCTGATTTTTCATTCTGCCCATGACTTTCCAAACTCCTTTATTTTTACATGGGTTAGGTTGTTTATGCCTAACGCTATAACCCCCTTATATGGTGGACCTTTATATACGGCCGCCCAATCTGAGATAGTCGCCGTTCGTAGCCGTCCACTCTGGACCAGACGCTACTAGTTTTGGCTCTTCCGCCCTTTCCGCCATTGTGACTAATTTCTCATCTTCTGCCTTCCAGGTCGCTGGCCGGTTTTCGCCTGTAATCCCAGGTAGGAGCCCTTACTAGGTGCTATCAGCCGGGCCAGCTGAACCCAGGTTTTTTTTTCATCCGTGCTTGGGACCGGCATTGGCGGCAACATAATTACGCAAAATGCCTGGAAGGGAATTGCTGCCGCTACTATAAACATGCGCAATTTTCATATGTTTACATAAGGCTCATATGCATTATTCATATTTCTTAAGCTGACGTACGTGTACGAACGCACATATGTCTTCGTGTAAATTAAGAGCCCACGGCACGCCACATTTCTTTGATTACTTTCTGTTCAAACGTGTGTTATATATATATAAATCAGTGTATGTCTCTGTTTCAATCTTTCTAGCTTTAACAATCTTTTTTTGCTAGGCATCAGAGAGTCACTTTTTTGTTTTCCTTTTAGCTGCTGTTTGTCATCAGAGGTCTTTTCTTCGTCCTCTGGTATTGTCATGTTTTGGTCAATAACGGGTAGCAGATTAGTAGTCTGTGGTGCCGTTGTCCCATGAAAATAAAATTTAATTGTGAGACAGAAGCTTTCTCATAAGCAATGCTTTTTGATATCCATACTGTTCGCATGAGTATGGGAGAAAAGACGGTTTACACCTGTGGGGGCCCTTGCACAGTTTGGAATGCTTTGTTAGCAACACTATATACCCCCACTGTAATTTATTCTTCGGCATGGGTCGCATAACACTTCGTAGTGGGTTCAACCTCTCTCTTGCCTATTTCTCCGAACGGCGTTAATTCGCTGCAGAAGAGGACTATTTCTCCAGTCTCCAGTCTAGATTCAGAGCAAAGATTTAGACAGATTGATTATACAAAGTTGGCTCTAGGAGTGTGTGCGGTTTTTAGGCTCTCAGGTATGATCACTTACTCCGCTATTTGCAGGTTTTAAACTGCTTGAGCTTCTCCGGGTTGTAAGTGGTAGGCTTGTGAGCACTATTTTAAAAGTAGTTAACTGGGTCAAAACACCGATTAGGTATCTTGGAATTTGGCTATGTGCTACCTGGCATGCACCCGGTAAATAGCTAACCCATCATTATGTCAAGACTTAAAAACTGATAGATATTTCTGTTAATTTTAATGTGTTTATTATTTATTTATTTTAATATAGTTAAGAAAGTGTTGTTAGAGTTAAATTAACAATTTAACTTTGTTATATCGATTGTTTTTCATTGAGTAAAATATTCATTAAAATGCATTGTATTTGACAATATTAGTAAATACGCCTGATTGTGGGCGTCAACAAAATTTGTGAATAAAAAATATGAACTTACGCCTATACAGTTTTCTACATTGCAGGCAAGTGTTCAATTAATTAATTATAACATAAATGTTGCAAAACAATGCTGCTAAATTTAGAAAAATATTTTATTCATCAAAGGCTTGCTGTTAAACGTTTAATTCTGATATTTTTGTTCCTTTGTGAATCAGAACAGTCTAATTGGCTTGTATTAAAACAACTCTCAGTTTCTATATTTATGTAAACAGCAGATGTAGTATTGTCCATGTTTTGTATGCAGTTAAATGTCGGATTGCGGAAAAAGTGTAAATAAATTCGAAGGCCAGGCGTATTATTGCAATGCTGTTGCGTGGTGGCCAAGACAACACTCATAGAATCTGACATTTTCTTGTGCATTATTGCCCAACGCGTAATTCCGTACCTCTCACACTAATGTATCATTTCGCATGTCAAGTAATTTAGCAACAGCGCTTCCAGAGCTATTTCCTCGAGTGCGTTGAACCGGCGGAATTTTGCATTTTTAAAGTGCCATTACCTTGTAAAAGTTTTTTACACGAAGTGCTGAAACTTCAGCGAGTGGACGGCCTTCGTGGGCAGCCCACACTCGAAGTTGTTGGTTCGGTTGTAAACGGTGGCAAAAATTTAGAGCAGTAATTACCAAAATCAGCGGACTACGGTTGCGCATTGCACGTTTTGTGTCCAAACTCGGTATTTATATCCTAATCCGTTATGCCGAGTGCTTGTGTCTAGGTGGGGTAGGATAAATAAACTACAGGCGGGATAATCAATTATCATTGGGTTGGTGCTAGGCATACGTAACTATGTTTGAAAAAATATTAATTTCGCTCTCGATGGTGTGCTTTGCCGCTCCTAAGGAAGTTCGTAAGTAACATTTTTGTTTATATTGTTAGTTCTGATAAATAAATACCTATTTAGGTATTACATTATTGATAATTTTTAAAATAAAAATAAATAACAATTTTGGTCGCATGCTGGCCTTTATTGTACTATTGCGTCATTTCACGAAGGATATGGTGTATTTCTAGAAATATGAATTTGATTTTAACTTTAGTCCGCTTTTAGAAAGCGGCGCGACAAAATTGCACAATCCTGACAAATGACGCTAACACATGCCTTTAGTTTTGAAATTATTACTCAAGAGGACTGACTGAGCCTATTTGTACGTGTGGAGAAAGAAGTTGAGCTCGCAATCACTCTCCGTCCAAGTCTACAGCCTTGGCAATTGCAGACGCTGACATTATTAAAAGGCTTGCAAAATTAATTCGTGTAGGAACTACCGCTTGCGAAACTGTATCTTTCTTTACAACCGCCGAGCGGTGTTCTGCAGACGTGTAAATGTAAATTAGGTAAATTATGGAAATGTGCTGTTAAGATTTTCGTCATTGTTTTTCAGTACTATAACTTCCTGATGCAATACTAATTTAAATATGTTTGTAATGCCCCAATATTGTTATGTTTTTTTCTGTTGTTTGCTCTCAGTCATTTTATTTCTGTGCTATGCTTGTCGTTCTTGAATTATTAATAAATTCTTTTTTAATGATTTTCATTTTTTGCATTTTTGCCTGCTTTATTTCTGTGCTATTGCTTACTTTCTCTTTTGTTTCTGATATATTGTATAATATTAATTAATTATATTTACGCTTCACTGTATGTTTTATTGACAGTAATGTTAATTTACAATCTACTTAACAAAAGTATTCAGTAAATGTGATGCTAGGGGAGGCAGTGAAAGGAGAAGTCATCCATTAATGACACTCCCTAGGAGCACCATTTACGGGAGGTTGGTGAGGTCTTCAGGCCATGTTTTCTTCAGTCTTCGTATTGGTGGATGATAAGTGGAAAGCTGGTGAATTAGTGGATTGCTGTGTCCATCTAACTTCTGATCGTAATTAATCGCATATCTTTTGATTTCATCGACAACGAATGGGACGTCTAGCTCTTGGTGGATTGTTTGGTTGGTTGCAAACCAGGGCGCAAAAACAATTGCGCGAAGAGTTTTTGACTGAAATTGTTGCAGTGTTTCTGTATTCTGGTCGGTTTAGCACATCCCCATAGTTGTATACCAAATGTCCAAATTTGTTTCAGCATCGTTTTGTAGAGTAGCAGCTTATTTCGGATCGATAGCTTTGAATGTCTATCAAGGAGCCAGTACATTTCACGGTATTTGAGGTTTAATTGCTTGCGCTTAGTTTGTATGTGTTTGTTCCAGGTGAGCCGTTGATCAAGATGTAGTCCCAAGTATTTTACGTTGGTTCTTACCGGTACTGGAGCATTGTTAATGCTGACAGGCGGGCAAATATTAGTTTTCATAGTAAATGTTATTTGGGCTGATTTTGATTGATTAACTTTTATGCGCCACTTATCTAACCATGTGCTGATTATATTGAGGTATTGTTGGAGGTTGGAAGTTGCACTATCCGCATTTTCATGGATGGAAAGTATTGCCGTGTCATCAGCGAAGGTAGCAGTCCCAGTACTGTCAGTTTCTGGCAGATCAGCAGTATAGACAAGGTAAAGGAGGGGGCCCAGGACGCTTCCCTGAGGGACACCGGATTTGATGGGCTAATATGGGGATAGTTCGTTATCGCAGTTGACAGAGTAATAGCGGTTTGTTAGGTATGACTTAAGGAGCAAGTAATAGTAGCTCGGTAATGACTCTTTTAGTTTATATAGCAGCCCTGTATGCCAAATCTTGTCGAAGGCCTGGGACACGTCCAGGAACACAGCGACGCAATACTTCTTTTCTTCTAGAGAGGATTAGATTTTATTTACTATTCTGTGCGTTTGATGTGTGGTTGAATGGCCCTCTCGAAAACCGAACTGATGTTGTGGTAGGTGTTGAAATATGTCTGTATCTTGGCGAAGTCCTTTAAGAAACAGTTTTTCAAATAGTTTACTCATTATAGGCAAAAGACTTATTGGCCGATACGAAGTCACACTTTCTGGTTCCTTGCCGGGTTTGGGTATCATTACTATATGTGCGTACTTCCAGGTAATTGGGTAATATGAGAGACTTGACATCCGGTTGAAAATCGTAGTTAGGAGTACGACAGTTTTCTTGGGCAGCATTTTTAGAATTTTCCCAGTTATTAAATCATGACCTGGCGCCTTAAATTGGTTCAGTTTTTGAATTTCATATATAACTTCAGCGGGAGTAAACGGGTTTATAGGGAGTGACATTTGACACGGGATGTCTAGAGAGGCTTCGATTGTGTTGTCTCCAGGGGCTGCCGTTGCTTCAAAGGGAATGAAGACGTCGGATAAATGCTCTGCAAAAGTGGTTTCTTTATCTGTAGGATATCTTGCCCATGTTCCATCTGCTCTCCTGATAGGTCTTTTGAGTATTTGAGGCCTCTTAAGGTTCTTCGTGGCTCTCCAGATTGAGTGATCCTCTTGTTTCAAGTTCGTTAAATACTTAGTGAACTATATATAAAGGATGTTTTTTTAAGCCCGATAGAACTTGAAAATAAAAAAATGAATTTTAATCAAAAACATTTTTTTATTTGAAAGATCAATACATGGCATTCACATTTAAAAATAATTTCGGGCATATGACCACTGCGGCTGTTCTTGACGAAACGCATTCTGGACGTCCAATTTTGGGCCACTTTTTCGAGAATGGCTCGCCGTTATGTCACGAATAACACAAACAATGTTGGTCTTCAAGGCGTCATTTGTTGCTGGTTTATCAGCATAAACAAGTTACTTCACGTGGCCCCACAGGAAATAATCGAGAAGTGTGAAATCGCACCACTTTAGAGGCCAATTGACAGGTCCATTTCTCGAAATCAACTTATCGCCAAATTTTGATTTCAATAAGTCGATGGTTGCGGTCGCCGTATGGCACGTAGCGCCATCCTGTTGAAACCACATCTCGTCCGGAACAATGTCATCCATATTTGCAAACAAAAAATAATTGATGGTGGTTTGGTAACGATCTTCATTGACCGTAACGCGAGCTCCGGCTTTATTTTTGAAGAAATAAGGTCCGATAATGCCACCAGTGTGTAAACCGCACCAAACGGTGCATTTTTCTGTATGTAATGGAGTCTGTAGGGTCTGTTCTGGATTGGTTTCACTCAATTTTGTTTATTAACAAACCCGTTAAGCCAAAAATGAGCCTCATCGCTGAACACAATTTTACGATAAAACATCGGGTCAGTTTCTAACTGCTCTAGAGCCCAATCGGCGAAAGAACGACGCATATGATGGTCTCGTGGCTTTAATTCCTGCACCAGCTGGATGTTATACGGGTCTAGGCCAAGATCTTTGCGCAATATTTTCCACGTAGTGGACGGACAGAGCCTCAATTCCTGCGACCAACGACGAATCGATAAATTTGGATCTTCTTCCACATTTTCGTTTACAGCGGCGATATTATCTTCGGTACGCACATTCCTTTGACATGTTGGTGTTATTGCATCATTTAGAGAGTATGTGGTATGAAATCTATCCACAGTTCGACGGATGGCTTGCTCAGATGGACGATTATGTGCACCATAAAAATCACGAAGTCGTCTATAAGTTGCACGAATCGATGACTGAATTTCAAAGTAAATCTGGATAATTTGGTAACGTTGTTCAAGCGTCAATCTACTCATGATGATTTTCCAGAGTATACTGATCATAAATGTCAAAAAGTGAGGGCAGTATGACAATTTGTTTGACAGTTAACCCTTTCGTAAGTTCTATAGAGCTTAAAAAACACCTTTTATTATAAGCAAATCTAACCTATTCAGGCGTTTTTGTTGCCTTATTTACTAATAATGCACGACTGTGCTAATTTGTTAAGTAATTTATTCATATGCATTTCAAGCCGTTTTGCTACGTACATAGTTGTTTAACTTTTAGATGACAACAAATTGTTATACTAAATGGAAAGGTAATTTTAGTATTTTAATACTGAATAGAGTATTAACTTCCCCTCAAAAATAAATTGGAATATTTGAATTTTTTTTTTATTTTTAAAATAAAATCGATGTTTTTTGAGAATTTTCCTGTAGCGTGAATTTAAAGATTTTTTTATATTGTAAAAGTCTAATTCCGCTATAAATACCCTTAGAAGGTTTTTAGTGGAGCTACAAAAATTCTGGAATTATCAGTCTCATAATATACCTTAGTTGGTTAGATAAACAATAATATTTATCCAATATGCAAGACTTAAGTGTTGTGATAATTCATTACTACCTTATGTAATAATATGCACAAGAGAGAGTTTTACACTAACAAACTCGTGCTAGTTTCAAGCGAAATTTCTAATCCAGAAAGTTAAGGTCAAGGGTATTTTAAAAAATTAATCTGGGTCATTCCCCTCAAGATATTGTTTGATTTTATGATTTGGTGCTGAGTTATTAAAAACTCCCTTAGTAGTCCGGCATTCTTCTGTTATTGCTGTAATTAACTCGGCGTTATTGTTAGTCTTCTTTTAGTTTACATTTTCTGTTTGGCTATAGGAAAAGGCGAATTTGTTGCTTTTCTGTCCACATGCTACTTGTACGCGCTCATTAACAAGTGGTGCCCTCCAACATAAAAATAACATTTTCTTTTTTAAGAATATTATTGTTGTAGGAATGTGGAAGTCCATAATTCAAAATTGCAATGTGTTTGGTGGCATTTACGATTCTATTATACAATATTGATCGTAATTTGCTACCGTATCAAGTGGCATCCCTACTATCATTCAACTTCCTATATTTTACAGTCGCACGAAAAAATTTGCATATTATTCAGTTAATTAAACAAAGGCTACCATCCACAGGTTTAATTATTCGTATTAAATTGGTTGTATCGGCTTTTGTCAGAATAGATAACGGGACGCCATAAATTGGGAACACTTTTCTGTTGCCCATTTCTATTGAAAATCCTATTTTTTGACATAGTTGACTCTACTATTGTTTGGTAGTCTTAAAAAGTTTATCTTATCACTGATAATATCTTAATTACTGCACATATGTCACACATTCAAGAACATACACATAAGCACTCTTCCACATAGCGATGAATAAACAAAAACATTAACAATTTTTAACGAAACGTAAAAAGAAATTATAAAGCAAAAAACATTAATGCGGCGTAAGTTTCCCGTTTTTAGAAATTTTAAGCAATTTCTCAATTTCGTTTTAACGAGTAACTTAACTGGCATAATTATGATGCAGCAAATGAAACCAAGCGCTTAACAGCTTCATTGGCCAGCTAGATGTATTTTTCTCTTTTTTGTTTATTTTTTTCCGGCATAGTAAAAGAACTTGTCTAAAAACGGATTTTCAACTGCCATAATTGTTTAAAATTTTCTTAGGTAAGTAGAGTCAAAGAGCTGTTATTTTGAACTGTGCAAATTAACTTGGATGTCTGTGCTAAAAATGTTTTAAATTATACTAACAAAAAAACCCAAGACATTACGGAGAACGGATAGGTCAGCAGGTGGTACCAATCAGCAGCCCGAGTGACCCCAGTCATAACCCTAAATGCATACCCAGCAGATAGGGTTTTCAAAGTTTTAGGTCAATTTTTATATGTGACCGGAAAGAGGCGCTAGCAACATATTTGAGTAGTGCAGTATATAGGCCTAGGCCCCCTTACTGTGTTTCCTTCTTATCATTCCAAAATATCAATAAGTTAACGATCAAATCGCACTTATATTTAAAACTTACTATCTATAATCCAGCTCCCCTATGGAATTTCATTATTGCTCAATTCTGCTGGGAATGCATTTAGAGTTATGACCGGAGTCATTCGAACTATTGATTGGTATCACCCTAAATCAAGTTTTTTTTTTTATAAATGCGTTAATTTTATACGTAACTAATATTATCTTAGTATTGGAAAGGGTAGCTTAAGAAACCAAATAAAATAGAAAACTACGATATTAGTTAAAAATAATTAACATCTGACTACGACTTTAAATGCCCTTTAAAACGTTGTAAACGAGACTTCGTATTCGTATAGCCAGTCACACGTCGTTTTTCTAACAAATAAGACAAACTACTGACAAAATCTTTTTAAGGGGTCTTTAATATATAACGGTATTATTATTCATCAAAAGTTGTTGCAAAGTCCATAAAGACCATATGTATTTATTCATTAAACTTCCTTTTATTATTAATATTTCGTTTTGAAAATGTGAATACGTTATCGATACATAAACGACCTTTAGAAAACCCGTCTTGTACTCTGAAATTAGAGTCTCACTTATTATTTTCAGACGTGCGATTAAGATGTTTGTATATATTTTGTAGCCAGAGTTTAGTATGTTGATTCCTCGATCATTTATTTGTTGGATTTTGGTTTTTTTTTCCTCAAATATTAGTATGACTTTGGCTATTAGACATTCCTTGAGATTAATCCGTTGCAACCTATATAAATTTAAAAAGGGTAAAAATAGCTTCAATAATTTTTCCTTCCTCATAATATGTTCGGAACAATCGAGTTACTTTTTGGTTTATAAACAATTTCTGATATTTTTCCAAAATTTTTAAAACGTCTTATGATTTTTGCTTTCCAATAAATATGACACATTAATTAATACACCGAATATATTAATTATTTTAATTTATGAAGTCAACATAAATTAACGAATGTTGATAATGAGTTTATGTTACCTAATAAATTTCTCATTTTAAAAAATGTTTCTGGTTGCTTTAATTCTTATTTAAATTTTCGGCTTAGAATTGCAAGTTTTATTTAATTGGCATTCGAGGTAGTTATGTAATCTAACTTCTTTGCAGACTAAAATTGCACAATTTATTTACACAACTATTATTAACAGAAAAATTTTTGTTTTCGTATTATTGACATTTCGTATTATTCACATTCCTGTATTCTTTGTGTAACTGATTTATTAAATATTGCCAATTTTCATGGTTTTCTGAAAGTACTGCTGCGCTGTCAGAGTAACGAATACAATTAACATTTTTTAGGCACTTATTTGTAATCTATCATTTAATGACATTCAGAAAATATATATTGCTATATAAATAGGTGTCTTAAGACCCTAACTATATAGCATTATAAATAGTAGAATTGTATACAATTATTTTAATTTATATAAAAGATATATTTCGTTTAGGTTTGGTTGGCATTGCCTAATAAATTGAAGGCTAAAATGTCGGGATGCATATCTAATTGTTTACATATTGATTTATGCTTTAGTTATTTTTAATTACAATTAGTAATTTTATCTAAATTTTTTGTTGTTATTAATTTTCTAGCCCCAAGTACTTATTTTTATGTTAGTTATTTCATTCCAATAGAGCTCTTTAATTCTACTTTTATGCTTTGTTTAACGTAAATAAGTTTTACAAGTTTTGTTTTACCAAAAAGGTTTCCGGTATCGACAAAGTAAATTGTATCTCAGATATTTGATTATCCAAACATTGCTAAGTAAGCATCGTGTATGTATACGTAGCATTTGATCTGCAATTACCTTGTGCTGACCAACATCCGAAGCTCTTGCAAAATTTCGGTGTCTTATCACGCACTATTCAAGAGCCCGGAAGGTTGAGACAGTAAGGAACGAATCATACAGGGTCTGTATTTTAAGTAACGAGAATAATTCTACAAAACAAAATTCATTACAGATATCACTACAAAACTGTAACAGTCTTCAAAGTATGCTCCTTGAGCGTAAACACACTTCTAAAGGCGAGTTTTCAACGCTTCGTACGCTCCCTGAAAGTCAGCAACTGAAACATCCTTCAGAGCACGCGTGCAAGCCACTTTAACAGCATCCAAGGTTTCGTGGTGGCGTCCTTTGAGGGCGGTTTTCACTCTGGAAATAAGGAAAAATTTTGCAGGTGCAATGTCGGGGCTGTAGGAAGGCTGAGGAATTGTTGTGATGGCATTTTTCGTCAGATACTCTGTAACCACGAAGCAAGTGTACAATGGCGCACATTGTCATGATGGAGCTTCCAATCGGTGGCAATTGCTGGTCGCACTCGGTTGATCCGTCTCTTCAATCTTTTTAACATTTCCACCATTGACTGTCTGTCCCTCAGGCACAAATTCCAAGTGGACCACACCTTTCGTGTCGAAAAACACAATCAGCATTGCTTTGATTCTGGACTTGGACATGCGAGCTTTTTTGGTCGAGGCGATTGTGGAGTATGCCATTCGGTGCTTTGCCGTTTTGTTTTGGGGTCGTATTCAAAGATCCAACTTTTATCTCCGATAATGACATTGAAGAAACTGAGGGTTTTCTTCAATGCGTTCCAAAAGATCTTTCGAAACGACCTCACGGTTTTGCATCTGCTTGTTCGTCAAAACTTTCAGGACGAGCTTGGCGAAAATTTTCCTCATCCCAAAATCCTCGACGATGATTTTATGAACAACCATTTTATCGATTCCTAGCTTATCCACGATAAAACAAATACTTAAACGCCGGTCCAAGTGTAGCAAATCTCGCACACGTTGTTCGTTGTCTCCAGTTCTTGAGGTTGACGGGCGACCTGTGCGGAGTTTGTCCTTAATGCTCTCCCGGACTTTGTACATTTTGTGCCACCTAAAAACTTAAGCTTGCGATAAGCTTTCATTTCCATATGCTTGCCGAATCACTTTCAACGTTGATGCGCCAGATTTTCAAAGGCGAGCACAAAATTTTATTGCGAAACGCTGTTCAATGCTTTGCTGCATTTTAAGCTTGCAGACACTTCTTTGCAGACGTCCGCGCCGCGCGTGATCATGCCTTAACGGAAGCCAGCAGGCGACTGCCGTGTGGAACGTATTCAAGGTCTAACCCCCCTCTACCGCCTGCAACCGGTCCCAGTACACTCTGGCGTATATTCGCGTCAGGACAAAAATATTCTAATTACTTAAAATACAGACCCTGTATATGTAAAAAGAGTGGCGAAATGTATTAACCATCGTGGTACTCCTGATTGCTCTCATCAAGAATCGTTGAAAGTCTTCAGCAAGCCACTCGGCAAGGATGACAAATTTGAAATTTCTTAAACCTACTCGGTCATATTTATACAAAACAACGGCAACAACGCAAGAAAATGCTGCTATCTGTGTTGTTAGGTTTAGGAATGCATGACTGGTGCTGCTGGTACTTGCGTGTATGGGTTTTTTAAGTCCGGCAACTAGGAGCTCTCTGATAACATGCGCCATGGTTCTGTACGCGCTGTTAGGCACTCCTGCCGGATATGTATCTGCAAGAAGTCATAAAAGCTTCAGTTAACAAAAAATAAAAATCTAACGTGTTGCTCACTTCATACTTAGACCTGGGGTTGTTTTTGCCTATTTTTTGTGCTTTGGAGTAAAAGCAGTTCAGATGCTGTGTCTTTCATAACTTTTCTTGCGTTACTGCTTCTTCGGTTTGATGTTTTCATATATTTTACATTTGTTGGGGCTTATTTTATATTTAAGAACATCCGGTAAAAAGAAATCAGATTCTCCCACTTATACCCATGCAATTAGTTTATACGCAACCAATGCCTGAATCATTATAGGCGAACTGTATCTTCATTTAGCCGTTCTTCATCGTCAATTCAATATTATTCTCGCAGATGTACTTCATGATGGGTAGCATTGTTTTTTTGCCTACATCTGTTTCAAAAATATGCTGCATTCTATTATTGCACATGACGCAAAAGCATATAATTTTTAAAATTCGCGAGTATATTTAAATGCTACTTCCGAAATAATTCACCTTTTTAGAAACAAGCGCCTCCAGAGGATTCTGGTCCAAAAGCTCCTGCACAACGTCCACTGGTCGCCAAAATCGCCACCACTTGGCAGAATTTCTGTGTCCTCCATGTCCAACCAGAGGGAGAAGGAGAGTATGTCATCATTACGGGCGGCATGAATGGACTGGACTGCGCTCTTACTACAAAGTTTTTTTGTTAGCACATTTCTAGTTTCACAATTTCCAGTTAATATCATGTAACATGATATGGTGGTATCCTCTGCATTTATTGATATTATAAATAACGCAATTAGGACACCTTGACTTTCTAAGTCTTATGTCGGTTCTTTTTTGGCATCTCCAAACGGTCGCTAACTTTCATCTTTTTAAATTTTTTGCAACAAATCGAGCATTTACGCTCTTCAGACACCATGCAGTAGTCACGGTTCTTCTTTTTCTGTGCTATGAGACCGCCACATACAACAACGGCAGCTGACGAGACTCCGTCTAGAAAAGGCAAAAATTCGTTGAGATCCGCATCCTTCTTCAACTTTAAAACGTGTCTTCCTTATTCCAACTACAGATAAAATGGTATTTTTTTAAATTTGCCTACCAGAGTAAACAGCAGAAGTATGAGTATCTCCGCTGTTGAACACAAATTTTTCACTGCAATAGAGAAATAGACAGTGGTAACGGACGGTGTGTATGTACAAAGGGTAGGGATATAATCAACGCGAGTTTATGACTTACATTTACTGAAGATTGTTGGACAGGGAGAACACGTTTATTCTTTCAGTATAGTGCGCGTGCGGCCTAAGACATCTAACAGCGTCACAGACCTGTTATTGCTCAATCTCGTGCGGCTAGAAAACGCCTGTCCCTCTAAAATTTAGTATACTGTTTTTAAAAAATACACATGTATACTATAACAGTTGGGCTGAAAAGTTCGTAGCCTAACATAGAAAAAAAAATTTTTTTGATAAAATTGGATTTTATTATTCAATATAATTGCCTTCGAGGGCGATACACCGATTATAGCGATCATACAATTTTTCTATACCATTTTTAAAATATATTTTGTCTTTAGCCTCAAAATAAGCTTCTGTTTCGGCAATTACCTCTTCATCGGCGCTAAATTTCTTTCCAGCGAGCATTCTCTTGAGGTCTGAGAACAGGAAAAAGTCGCTGGTGGCCAGATCTGGAGAATACGGTGGATGCGGAAGCAATTCGTAGCCTAATTCATGCAATTTTGCCATCATTTTCATTGACTTGTGGCACGTTGCATTGTCTTGATGAAACAGCACTTTTTCTTCTTCAAATGGGGCCGTTTTTTCGTGATTTCGTCCTTCAAACGCTCCAACAACGCTTTGTAATAATCGCTATTGATGGTCTGGCCCTTTTCAAGGTGATCAATAAATACTGATGCCATAAACCTTGCTAGCCGATTATTGCGTCTTTCCACTCTTTGGATTCGGTTCATCGCGTGCAGTCCATTCGGCTGACTGTCAATTAGACTTTGGAGTGTAGTGATGAAGCCATGTTTCATCCGTTGTCACATATCAACGAAAAATTCGTTATTATTACCGTTGAATATCGCTAAACATTGCTCCGAGTCAACGACACGTTGAAACTTTTGCTGGATTGTGAGCTCGCGCGGCACTCACTT
The DNA here is from genome assembly GCA_036346155.1 of Sinelater perroti. Lineage (NCBI taxonomy): Eukaryota > Metazoa > Arthropoda > Insecta > Coleoptera > Elateridae > Sinelater > Sinelater perroti. Next base: position 3,694,017 of record JARFIY010000067.1, read on the forward strand.
TGCACACAGTTTTTGCATGTCCAAATATTCATGCAAGATATGTCCAACACTGTATTTTGATATCTTCAGAGTCTCAGCTATCTCGCTTAACTTCAATTTACGGTCATTCATAATCATTTTGTAAACTTTTTTATGTTTTCGTCCGTTACAGCCTCTTTCGGGCGTCCACTGCGTGCATCGTCATCAGTGCTCATCTCGCCTCGTTTAAACTTGGAAAACCACTTCTCAACGGTTGATTTTCCTGGTGCACAGTCTAAATAATGCTTATCAAGCCAAGCCTTGGTTTCAACGGTATTTTTTTTTGCCAAAAAGCAGTGTTTTATTAATACTCGAAATTCCTTTTTATCCATTTTTTTAAAATTAACAATAGTTGCTTCACTCAAAATACGATATCTCCTAAACCAATAGTCCGAGAGTTGTCAAATTTATACACGAGTCTTTTGAAGGTTAGGGTTAACTAAAAAGCACATGGATTTAATACTACTAGCGCCGCTTATGTGTCAGCCTACGAACTTTTCAGCCCAACTGTTATAACATCTTTTATTTTTATATAAATGTATGTTAGTAAATTTTTTTCACATTTGAAAATGTTATTGTCCTAACTTTAGAATAAGATTTTTATGTAGTTTCCATTTTTGTCAGCATTATTTAAATTCTCTATTTATTTTGGATGATTGCAAAATAATCACTTCTTCTTTTGTATGTGTGTTTGTTGGTATCCTAACTTTACCTAATATAATTATCTCTAATGTTTTTGTTTGTTTTTTCTTACTGAATATTTTTCAGTTTATGACAAATTAATTTCGTTATTAAAAAATGTTGCTTTCATTTCACCGTTTTTTCAACAAATCGGTTGTCAATCTAATGGTTTATGCTTGGGCTTTTATTTATTGATTTATTATATATATATATATATATATATATATATATATATATATATATATATATATATATATATATATATATATATATATATATATATATATATATATATATATATATATATATATATATAAATATATATTGATGTCAACATAACGTCAACGCTTATTACATCAATGTCAGAGAGAGACGGAATCAGGACGCGCAAACAAAATTATCACGGGCACCATCAAAATTTCTCTTCTTTCTGCTGGGACGGCGACGTCGGAGGAAAGGCCGAAATTAACTCGCGAATACTGACCAAAGGAATAACCGTAGAAATGTGATTTTCGGCATACGAGTGCTTTGGGATCGGGTTTCAATTATTATAGAGCAAACAAAATTTTTTTATGGCCTCCGGTTTTGGAAATGCTAAATTTTACCCCCTCCCCGTACAACCCGCACGAAAAATTCAAACAAAAATTTGATCAAGGAGCTATCTTCGTATTTCTTGTCGTTTAGGAGATACATGTGAAAAAGTGAATTTTTAAACTTCGGGGTCGTTTTTGGACAGGAAGGGGGCGAGCGAGGGCACGGGTTATTGAGCGTTTTTATAGTTTTTTATAGTTCTACAACTTGGTTTCTACTGCAAGTCGATATCTGCCAAGGTTTTTTTTCAACCCCCATAGAGCCCTTAGTGTTGACGGTGTTTTAAATTTTTCAGAGACAAACTCCACCAATCCACGAAGACTCCCAGAGGGTTCTCATCTGTGAGCGGCTCGTCGAGCGAAACAATTTCAGGGTGTTTTTGGAACGCGTTTTCGCTCGCACCGATACGGCGTCTTAGTGGAATTGAATCAAACTAAAGAAAGGCGGAAACCGCCTTTTGCTATCTCTTGCCGTTTCCGAGATAGCGAAAATTTTTTTAAAATTTTTACCACTCTTTTGACCACGAAGAAGTCGAGATGGCTACGTCATTTATAAGGAATATTTTCTTCAATATAGCCGATCTATCAAACCCCAAATCCTGCAAATTATACTCCCAATTATTCTATTGTTTTAGTTTTTCTGTTCTTTTTTGCAAATAAACATTCTTTGGTATGGAACAGGTACAAACAGCTGAGCACCACAGAAATTACATGAAAAAACAAAGAAGTGAGCAGACTGTGGATGAAAGGGCAGCAATAAATAAAGTGAGGCGACGTATATGTGCCGAAAGAACTCCGGAGGAAATTTAAGTAAAAAACCAAAAAAGACGACAACGAATACCGAAATAAATAGCTGCAAAGAACGAAACAAGGCAACAACGAAGTTTACGAAGAACCCCTAGAAGAAATAGCAGCAAGAAACCAAGCAAGGCGACTGCGACGTTCTCAAAGAACATCGGAAGAAATAGCTGCAGAATAGTAACGATTGCTACAGGAAGTTTGTAAGACTTGCACTCTCTATAGCCGCTAAGCGTAGCTAGCTGATTTTTCCAGTATTTAAAGTATATATATATATATATATATATATATATATATATATATATATATATATATATATATATATATGTCCGTCCAATAATTTTCGAAGATATGGTGCGCGCGAGGGTCTCCGATTTCGTTCAAATTTTAGGAGCTAAAAGTAGGTAGTGAAAAAATAAAATCCTCAAATTTTTAGCCCTCCGCCCCCTCCGGATCCAGAGATATGAATTTTTGAAAATTGAAAATTACCCTTATTTTGCTGTTTTTTAAAAATCCATATCTCGGGAAGTTTGAGTCCAATCGAGCTCAAATAGGACGCATTTTTTTCATCTCTGAGTCTACTTTCAGGACATCTGGATCCGCTCTATTTGTATTTGCCCCAGATTACAGCAACAGCGTGAAAACATTTTAGACGTAATAGACATGAAAGTAGGCTCATAGACGAAAAAAATGCGTCCTAGTTGAGCCCGATTGGACCCAAACTTCCTCAGATACGAATTTTTAAAAAATGGCAGTCCGCGAAATTCGAGTTTTTTCCAGTTTTCTAAGTATCACCAATCGCGCCTGACCTATTCAAATACTTTGAAAAGTGGGGGAATTGTTGTTTTACTAGAATACAATGATTTCTTAATGGTTTTATCCTTGGCCCAAACTTGTAGCATGCGCGATCGTCACTGCGCAGATTGTACTTTTCGAAGGGAAAATAGACGGAAATTGTGGGAATTTCTGAATTATACGGCGAGTCATGGGCTCAAGAAGGGTGGGAAAACGGTCAAAGTCAAAAATAAACAGTCGATGTCGTATTTTCCAAGGTAAAACTGTATTTTTTATTATTTTTGCTTGATAAATACACTGTAGATTATTAAATTCCTCCCCTAAATTTACCTATATTTTATTACATACATATGAAACTTCTCACAATTCTGATTAACATTATCTTGAAATATCGTACAAATGTCATCAAAATAAGTCCATTATTCATGTCGTTTTCTTTTTTTATTTGTCTTATTTCTTTCTCATCAAAATACGTTTGTTTTAAACGTATACTTTCACCATCGACTGGCATGATGCAATGAAGACCTCTTGTACCCTCAACTGCCCTTACACTATTAAATCTTTGATTTAATTTTTTTTGTGTTGTTGAACCTTCACATCTGGGACCCATAGACATATGTGTGAATAATGATTATAATTTTAATTATTGTTACATCCATTTAATTTTTTTACTACTAACCTTATACTTTTTATATTTTGTTCTTCAAATTTATACATTTCTTCAGCATTTACTGTTTGATGCTAATCTCCAGATCTCAGACATACACCTACTACAGCATAACATGGGCTTTTTCCATGGCTGGTTGCGAAAAAATTGTAGAATTCTATTTTGATTCCGAAGTCATTCTCGTGCAGGCAAACATTGGTAAAGTTGTTCTTGGAACAGAGAAATCGATTAGCAAGAATTTTTAAATACAATATATTGATATAAGAAGAATCTTACTTATTTTTGTAGTGTGTAGGAGCGCCATCTGAAAAGTATCGTTTCTTCTGTATCCATGAGTATTCAACTCTGATAATTTTTAAAAACTCATCTTGGAATGCATGCAATGCATAATCCCAATGATCCTTGCTGTTGCTGATAATACAAAAGCTCTTTTCTTGCAATTGATTATCATCTTTATTTTTAAAATACATTACAAAGGGATGAATTGTTGTTTGATTATTATTATAGTAGAATGCCTGGATAGAATTCTGAATCATAAAAGAATAATTTTCGGAGAAATCCATAAGAACTATACAGGTGTCCCATTGCAACTCATTCTTGCTGGTAACGAGATAATTTTTTTGGGTCTGGGCAATAAAATGGTGACTGGTTATATTCCACAAATCCTCTAGCAAATTTGTCTTGAATTTGGCTGTTTTCTCACACATTGTAATGAGAGAAGCTCGTGTATCTTGTTTGGTATCCCAGAATTTGTACTTGATCTCTGTTCTGTCCCAGGAAATTTCAAAATCATCCAGCACTTGCGTAATTGCGTAATTCCGAGAATCCCTGGATATTCACCGCATCGATGGAGCATACAGTTTATGTTATCTGAATCGCAAGTGCAGCTGCTATCAAATCACGATAATTGATCCTTTTATTCAGAGCAAGAAGCTTGAGCTTAATGTTTTCGTGTTCGACACAGACACAAATGTTGTGGGAGCCTGGATCTCCAGCATAAATACATTCTTCAGGTACCAAACTCGCAAAGTGAGAAAATTTTGGTATGTTTTCATCCCCTTTATAATCTTGCAGAAAGTTAGACTGTAAAAAAAGAGGAGCAGACGCTTTTGTTTTACTATTTTGACCATCGACCCCGTTTCATCTCGAGCCTTCCTTATCAAATTCTGTTTCTTCCCTGGACATATGTATGAATTTTTGGGATCCAGAATATAAGTCTGTATAATTTTTTCCATTGCTTGAGAAATCTTAGAATGTTTTTTTCTCGGTGGATTTTCTAATTCACCTGTAGACATGAAAACGTGGAATTAAACCAATTTTCTAGACAATAACCTTACAACTTTCATCATGAAGAACTTACCATTTTTCTGCAGCTTCCGTACTTTATTGAACATATACAAAGTACATTTAAAGTACTTTTGATATAAATCGAAACTCCAGTTTTTTGGAACAATTAAAAGAAGGGATATCTTGTCGGAGGTTGTTAAACTGCTGTCGAATTTTCTTTGCAATTCTGTCAAAAGTTGATGAAGAGAGATACTGTCTTGGATGGAACTGCCAGTAACCAGTGGCATTATTGAATTTAGATCGAGATTAAAAGCATCTTTTATTTGACGAATTAATTTTGCCTGAACATCAGTTAAAAAATCGACCACTAGTTCTTCTTTTCTGGGCAAAGAAACCCGTGATAATTCAAGATCAGGCATTCCAAGTTCTCGACAAACATTTCTGAGAGTCGATCGTCCCTGGCTACAAGTCAGAAATTCAGTACCACCTGAAATTTGCGATGAACTAGAAGGATAAGTCTCAAGATCGCTTATTCCTTTAATTAGAGTATCTACTCCACTCGCAACAGTCCTTCTTGGCCTTAGACCATCCGTTCTCACAACATTGTTATTGTGGCCCTCCGCGACACTTTCAGTAACTTTCTGCTCACACCGTTTACATATTTTATTCCCTGGAATCAATCTCCTTTCCGTTGCCTTACAACATTTTTGACTCAATTCTAAGATAATAATGCGTAGATCACCCCGAACAGATTTTTTATGAATTCCGTATTCCAACTTCAGAATTATAATTTCACCCAACTTAGCAGACGGACTTACACTGGCTGTTAGCGGGAGTAATATGAGCGTAATTATTTTAAAAAATGACTACAGTAAACAATGGTTTAAGGTGTCGAAAGATTATTAAAATCAGGTTCTATCACCGTTTAATCTGTCAAAAGAGTATTTTGCACTGACTTCGACCTTTTTCAACCCTTCTTGAGCCCCTGACTCGTCGTATAATTCAGAAATTCCTATAATTTCCGTCTATTTTCCCTTCGAATAGAACAATCTGCGCAGTGGCGATCGCGCATGCTACAAGTTCGGGCCAAGGATAAAACTATTAAGAAACCATTGTATTTTAGTAAAACAACAATTCCCCTACTTTTCAAAGTATTTGAATAGGTCAGGCGCGATTGGTGATACTTAGAAAACCGGAAAAAACTCGAATTTCGCGGAAATGCCATTTTTTAAAAATTCGTATCTGAGGAAGTTTGGGTCCAATCGGGCTCAACTAGGACGCATTTTGTTCGTCTATGAGCCTACTTTCATGCCTATTACGTCTAAAATATTTTTGCGCTGTTGCTGTAATCTGGGTCCATTTTCAAGATGAAAGAATTTGCTGTTTTTATGTTCTCGAATTTCAAGCTGCCAAGAAAAGAGAGGCAAGTACAAATAGACCGGATCCAGATGGCCTGAAAGTAGACTCACAGACGAAAAAAATGCGTCCTATTTGAGCCGATTGATAAACTTCGAGATATGGATTTTTAAAACAGCAAAATAAGGGTAATTTCAATTTTAAAAATTCATATCTCTGGATCCGGAGGGTGGAGGGCTAAAATTTGAGGATTTTATTTTTCACTACCTACTTTTAGCTCCTAAATTTGATCGAAATCGGAGACCCTCGCGTGCACCGTATCTTCGAAAATTATTGGACTGGCTCATATATATATATATATATATATATATATATATATATATATAATATATGATATATTTAATCCTGTGACTAGAAGTTCTGAGTATGCACCTAATGTCTTGGTGAGCAAAAAAAAGAGACTGGGAGTTTTCCATAAGTTAAAGTCTTTGATATCTTTTCCTTACTAGCCAAAGTTTTGTCTTAAATTAAAACTCAAAATAAAGAAAATTCAGTAACAATAATTAAGAATTTCAAATGGAAACCCAATGAAAAAAAAATTAAGATTTCGAAAGAAAAAGAGAGAACTATAACAGAAAGCAAAAACAAAAAGAGAATAAAGTATGAGAAAATAGCAAAAAAAGAATGTCTTGCAAACGACAACTGAATCTATCAGAGAGTAACTCTGAACCCGTGTACATCTGAGAAAGGCTTTGGTGTGATAATAAAAAGCACAATGATATTGGTTCCATAAATTACGATATTTGGTTTTTGACAAGCTCGGAATGAAATATAGTATAGGTATGTACATACATGTTCAAATTGGAAAGTCCAAAACCAGTAACAGTTACGAAGAAGTTTAAAGAATTAGAGAAATAGATGTTACTTTTGTCCAAAACAAAATTTATACCAATTTAGCAAAATTAGTTACATATTATTTTAAAATATGTTTATTAAGTGGCAAAGAGAAGCGGAGTCACGTACTAACTTCATGTTGTCCGTCTGTCTGTCTGTCTGTCCGTCCGTCCGTCCGTCCGTCCGTCCGAGCAAAAACTGGAGAACGGCTGGGAATTTCCAAATTCTGTTTTCACCAAACGACAGGTGACCAAAAAGGATTGTTTGCTAGTTATTTTGAAACTGATTAGTCAAAGGTCAGCGTGGTCAGACTGCTTCGCCACTTCGCTGTGCGTTACAAGCTTTACAGGTTTATTTATTAATAAGATTTCACTACTTTGTGTTTAAGAATTCTAATTATTTGTCCCAAGCTTTATGTTATATACGTTACTCCACTTATGATGATTATTAAATCAGTCAAATGAGAGAAGCATTTGGGGCAGCAGGTTCTCTTGAGTAGCTGCTCCAATGTTCAATTGTTGCTAATTATTCTACTGATAAATAAGTTAATACAGGCAAAAGCACACCACGAGCACATTTATTAATTTAGAACCCGTTATCGGATAGTTCAAAGTATGAAAGTGTTTAATAAACGGAAAACCCTCTTTGCACAAGTGCAACATATAAAGTTAAAGAAAAAATTGCTCAATTGAACTGGCAGCAAAACACGACTGATCCGAAATTTTAAAACGTCTTACTTTTGGATTTAGCAAACCAAGTAACAGCATGGCATTATTAGGCGCTAAATTCAGTCTATCAACACATTATTTTGATGCTAATAAAAAACCAAATTGTTTTTCGAGAAAGTCGAGAAAATTTGGCTTAATGATGTTATTCTAAACAGTAGCCTTTTTCGTGTTGATTATTTGAGACTCTAATATGAGTTTACTGAACATAGAAAAGGTAGACCCAAAAAGAATATTTCCTCTGTACATTCAAAGAGTACTACAACGCATTTATGTACAGACAATGCCAGTCTTCCAGTGTACTATTAGTTACTTGTGAATATTTCTTTAATTTCTGTTATAATTTACCGACTTATTTATAATTATTGCTATTTCTTCATAAAGTGTTCTGTCTAGATCAATGGTTCCTATTATTTTCTAGAGCAAGTTCTACCTAACCATCTCTAAAACCTTGATTCTTCTCGGAGACTTATAATCCTTATTATTGAAAAAAATGGTGAACTTCTATTCACGTAGAGGAATCCTTTTCTAACTTTCTATATATATTTTAAGAATGTAGGTATTCTATTATTTTTTATTTAAGTGCAAGTGTGAAATAATTGCATGGACATTTGAAGCAATATTATATATATTATATATTTGCTATTATATAGTAAAAGGCTGTCACTGTGGCAGACTAGTCACGAGCAATGCTCCCCGTTCGGGAAGCTGACACGCGATTTTGACTCTGGCTGGGAACTCATGGATGTGTACGGCGTTTTAATATTTAACGTTGTATGTTAGTAGGCACAATAAGCTCTTGAGGCTAGAGTGCTACCAGCAGAAGTTGTTGTGGAGATACACTAGAAACTTAAAAACTTTTTTTACAAATTTATCCTAAAGTTGTTCTTTTCAATAGCTACATACCAAGACTTTTTTTATCATTCATAGCAGTCTTACAAGGCATTTACTTAGGTGTGTTTTGATTCGTCTATTACGTTTCTCGAAATATTAATTAAGTTATAAAAATGGCATTCTTTTAAACGTTTTTATAGCTAGGGAATAAATAAGTCACAAAAATTGAAATTTACTCAGATATACATGCCGAAGATTGGGTTCCTCATCATCAACTTGGATTTAGACCACTCCACTCAACGACGCTGCAAGCTCATCGCATAACTCAAGTAATAAATCAGGCATTTGAACAAAAAGAATATTGCACAACATTCTTCCTAGATGTTGGGTCTTGACAAGGTCTGGCATGCTGGATTGCTCTATAAAATCAAGGAGTTTCTTTCATCCAAGTATTTCAGTATGCTAAAATCCTACCTCAGTGATAGAGAATTTAGAACCAATGTAAATGGAGAGGTGTCTCACAACCACCCAATAAAATTAGGGGTTTCACAAGGGAGCGTGTTAGACCCGATCATGTATGTACTTTATACTGCCGACATCCCTACTAGCAGAGATACTACGGACGATACTATTATTCTTGCCACTCACAAAGATCCAATTAGAGCCTCTCAAACATTCAAACCACCGAGATCAGTTGCAAAACTGGATCCACCAGTGGAAGGTTGAAATCAACGAAAACAAATCTCAGCACGTCACTTTTACATTGAGACATGAGCAATGCCCACCGGTATACATAAACAACACAGAAATACCGAGAGCTTTCTGTGCAAAATATCTAAGATTTCACTTGGATTTTAGAATTACTTGAAAAAGTCAGAAGCAAAAGCAAATAGACCTCAAAACCAAAAAATTATATCGGCTGCTGGGCAAACATTCTAAATTGTCCCTGGAAAATAAACTTTTTGTGTATAGGACTATCATCGCACCAATATAGAGATATGGCATAGAACTGTGGGGCTGTGTTAGTAAATCCAGTGTAGATATAATTCAATGATGTCAGTCTAAAATAGTTCGAATTTTGGTCAATGCATCTTGGTACGTGACGAACCAAACGATACATGAGGATCTACGAGTACCATATGTCAAGGACATAGCTAGCAGTGTAAAGCACTACAACAGAATCGCAAATCACACGAATCCTCTACCCTAACCATTACTTAAAATACCTATGAGAAGAAGATTAAAGAAAAACTGGGAAGAAGAGCTACTAAGTGACTAAAGATCCTCTTACTGAAATGGGGTCTGAAAATGACATTTTGAAAGTAATTTAGCTTGTAAGACTACACATTAGCCCATAGGATTTATTATTTTTCTAATTGCTAATAAAGAATAAGAAGAAAAAATTGAGATAGAGCAAACATCACGAGAATGCTTCTTTCTTTCAAAAATTTGTTAACGCACACTTTTCTTATGATTAATCGGTTCAAATTTAACTCACTCTAATTATTATCAATGTCAATCAATGGTTTGACATCATAATATTCCTCACATTTTCCATACTGTTGTTTGTTTTTAAGGTCGGAATTCTCGTACTTATTACTTATTTTCCGTCCTTCAAAAAAACCATCTTAACACGTTTTTCTTTAGACAAAAATGTTTGCCATAAGTCTTTTGCCAATTTTTGTAAGTAACAGTAAGGGATTATTTTAACTTCATATAAAAATAGCTAAGCATTGCCCAAACTTTTGCCAGTCCATTTTTGTAACACAACTCACAAACAAAACTTTAAAATCTCTCAACAGTCGCATAGCAACTATAACTACAACAGAGATTATTTTAATTGTCGTGTAAACGCGGGACAGCAAGTGTTAAAATCTTAATATTTTTGTGTCAAACTTTGTATATTTGTAGATATGACAAATAATTTATTTTTTCTGATTTCTGATTCCCTGTCCCGCAATTCACGTTTGTTTAAAAATAGGTTTTTTGTATGCGTGGCCAAATCTAATTTTCTACTTAATTTCAGCCTCTTTCGTGAACCTCTGCAAAGGAAATGACCCCAACCTCGGGGACTGCTTTGTGAATAGTCTCTATGAACTCATGCCGCGCTTAGTACAAGGCATTCCCGAAATGAATATTCCGCCTATAGATCCACTGAGCTTCAACACAATCAACATCGACACTGGCAATACGGGATCAGTCAGCATGTCTGTCGAACTGTTTAACGGAACTTCATTAGGATTGAAAGACTTGAAGCTAAAAAATCACTACATGAATTTGGACGAGGTGAAATTTTCAGCGACCATTTTGTTGCCAAGCGTGAAGATATACTCTTCATACAAAGTCGATGGAAAGATCCTGCTGTTCCAACTTAATGGCCGCGGATCGCTCAACTTTAACGCAAGTAAGTATATGATTCTAGACTTGGCAACTGAAAGAAAATTAGTTCAGAATTTACAATAAAATTTAGTCTATTTTCTTGCAGTTTATTTCAGCGGCATTTTGAGCAGTATAATAATTTTTGGTTTAAAAAATCTTTAACTGCTGGGTCTTGTAATATATTTTTGTGATAAATTACCTTTCTTTTTTCTAATTTTTTCTAATAAAAAAATTATTTATTCTATTATCATTGTTGGCATGAATTTTAATATTACAATAAACTGTTGGGCTTTCAAACGTTTTAAAATTTTAAAACAAAGTTTAACTCAAAAAATTGGATATTCACACAACAAATTCGATTGCCTATTACAAATCAGACATTTATGATACAATTATAAAAAAATTTATAGGCACGCTTGTATTTAAAAATTGAAATGTAGCAGTTTCAAAAAGAATTATCAATAAAAAGTCTTCTTCTTCTTCTTCCAGTTCCGTCTCCTATCGGAGGTTGGAAATCATCACTGCAATTTCCACCTTGCTGACCGCAGCTTTGAACAACTCCCCTGAACTGCAACTATACCACTCCCTTCAATTTCTTCTCCGCCCTACACTTCTTTTTTCTTTGATTTCCTTTGATGATAAAAAGCCTGCTAAATTGATTGTTGATAAAAATAAAGTATAATAATACGCCAATAACATAAAAAAACTTTTTTTTTTGTTGCACTCATATATCTCTCTTTCTGGTTTCTCAGTTTTTGACTAGTTTGATGCACGTTTCCAATCTTGTCTTCTTCTATATTTTCTCTTAATTTCTTTATAATTACTCGTATCACAGTAATGTTGTCCTTAATTTCCTTAATCATATTGATAGCGTAGACATTCTTTTGTCCTTTTCTCTTTTATATTTTTTTCTATAACTTTTTATAATTCATTCCCGATGAAGCATGTGTCCAATTAGCTGGTCTTGTCTTTTCTGTATATGTTTACACATCCTCTTAGTTTCTTCAACCTTTTTCAATACTTCTTTGTTAGTGATCCTATTCATCCAGCCAATTTTTATCATTCTCTTATATCACCACTGTTTAAAAGTTTAATCTTTATTTTCTTGTAGAGCAATAATTTACTATTCACAGATGTACAAATAAAAACGACACTCCTTACATAAAGGACTATGTTACGTTTAGCGATACTAGTGCAGGTTAAGAGACTTCTTTTATTTGGAAAAGCTAGTATGATTCCTTTGTTTATCTCTCTCTTGCTTCTCTCATCTTTTGTAATGATGTTGCATAAACACGCGTATTCATTTATCTCGCCTATTGTTTCTCCATTAATTTTTATATCAGTCTTGATTTTGTACGCCGATCTTTCAGACATCATGATTTTGGTCTTCTTTCAATTGAACTTTAAGTTATATTACGTTTTCATTAACATCTATCTGATATTGAGTGTTTGTCCTATTTTCTCTTTTAGAAATTTAAAATCAAGTTATATTTCACTTTGTCAAATGCCTTTTCTGCATCATCTTTTTCGATACATTTTTCAATAACTAGTCTTAATGCCAGAATTATTTTCCTTGTCCCTGAGTTTTTACGAAATCCAAACTGATCTTTTGTTAGTATATTGTTAACTTTTGCTTCAATTCTTTGGTGTGTTGTCTTTGCCAATATTTTTAAAACATATGGTTTACAGCTTATCGTTCGATTCTCTTGGTCTTTATGTGCCCAGTTTCATAAATCATTTTAATGGGGCTAAATATTAAAAGTAAAGTTATCTGATTTAAACATTTAATGACATTTCCAGATATTTTGTCAATAGTGTAAGCTTTATTATTAGCTAGTTCTTTTACGGTTTTGTCAAATTCTACTTTTATTATTGGCAGACATTTGTTTTAATTGTTTATTAGTACTTCGTTCATTATTAACTTTTCGAGCTATTTATCTCTATATAGATTTACAAATATCTTTATCTTTTGTTAACATTACCCCTGTTTGTTTTGTATTTTAAAACATCTTATTTTCTGTATTTCAAACTGTCCTTTGATTTTTTTGTATGTTGTATCACTATTTTCCCTATTCAAATTTTTATGTACTTCTTTACAGATATTTATTACGTACTTCTCTTTAGCTCTCCTACTTTTTTGTTTATTTTATTGCGTAGTCTTCTATACTCTTGTTGCTCTTCTTCTGTGTAATCGTTTTTTATATTTTCATCTTTCTGTATTACTTTTTTGGTTATCCAGTTATCTGTATTGTTGAGTATCTTTTTGAGACCTTGTTTTATATAAATTTTAAATTTCATTTCTGTTTTATATTTTTTGTTTTACTGTAATATTTTATCATAATTATATTGAGGTCGCTGTCGATGTCCAGTCCTAGATAACATCTATTGTCTTTAACTTGATTTCTAAATCTTTACTTGATAATATGTAGCCTATTGGATATCTTGGTACCTCTCGCGACATCTAAGTGCATCCCCTTTGAACACGGTATTTAAATATTGCACTGGTTGTAATTAATTTATGTTCTATGCAAAATTCACTTAGTCTTTCTCCTATATTATTTTTTCCTACCACATTTCCTTCTTTTACTTCCACTAGTACAGCATTCCAGTCGACAGTAATTATTAAGTTTTCATAGTCTGGTATTTCCTTTACTATTTTACTTACGGTACCATTTATTTTTTATATTTTGTCATCGCTATGTTGACTCATGGGCATATACACTTGCATTATCACTGTGTTAACGGGTTTTGTTTTAATATTCACCAAAATTATTCTTTTATGTTGCAGTTTGTAATGTTATCCTGCTTCAAAATTTTCTGTTTAAAATTACATTAAGTCTTACTATCTTTTCTGGTAGAGTTTATTACTACAGTTAACAATTGTTTTGCAGCTGACGTAAAAACCGACAGCATATGGACAGGGACAACGTACACAAAAAAAGGCAAAAAGCACATGAAGATTGACAGCATCAAGTTCAACAATGTAGAACTGCACAACATGGCGATCAAATTGGACAATTTGTTTGCAGGTAACGAAGCCCTCACAGAGTCTGTGAACAAAGCTATAAATGACAACATTGTACTTCTGGAAGAAGAGTTAGAGCCAATTATTAAGAAAACACTATCGGAGCTGATTCGCAGCTACTTTAATCGAGTTTATAAGCTGTTCAGCATAGATCAACTTTTTCCGAATTAGAGAGCAGCCTACATTTAGACAATCAAGTTTTGATTTAATTTATTCCTTTTCTATTTTGCGTTTGAGTTGCTATGTAGTAAAGAAATCGAGACGGATTGTTTATTTCAAATACACAATTTACGGTCAAATTAATTTAATAATTAAGTTGCTTGCCGTGGTGATGTGAGATAGGCAAACGGCTTAGCTACATTTTAAATGTTAATAATCTTATATTTTTCTAGGGGTTACCTTATTATTAGTTTCGTATAATTGTATACCGTAATGTAATGTTACATTTGTGCATAGTTACCACTCTAAGTAGAATTAAGTTTTGTACTTATATAAATATATTTGCAAGTAAATAATATATTAAAAATTGTGATTATTATCTTAAACTAAAGTAAATATTAATTAGAATCTAAGTTTCTTTAAATTAATTCTTAAAATCCAATACAGCTAATACGGGCATTACATTTATGTTCTTTTTATGTTTCATGTGAATTTTATAAAATAGGTTTTGTAAAAGGACGTAACATATACCAAATTGTGCCCAAAGCAGCGAGCCTAACATAAATCTATAATCAAATGTCAAGAATGTATATATAAACAATTTCATGAAAAGCCCACAAATTTTGGAAAAAATTTTGGGAATTTCAATGCTAATTTTTTATTTGTAAGGCCATAGACTACAGGTAAAAAGTAAATTAAGGTTTGATATTTAGTTCCTGATTTTCTGAGATTTTTAATTTTAAATGGTTGGAAAAGCAAACGTTTGACAATTTTTTACTACTAAACAACAGCTTTAAGAAATGAATTGACTTCACACAAATATATCCTACGACCATAGCTCTTTATCAAATTTTTTAAATAACTCACGTGCAGTGTGTCAGAAAAAGTTGACCAAAAACGTAAAAATTGGTATACTTAGAAATTTTTTTCTAAATGACCAAAAAAAAATTATAATCATAAATTTTTGTTTCTGAGTATCCCTTAGTCCCATGGTATCTATCATAAAAATCTTATATATATATGCCTGCCGTAGTGTGTAGAAAAAAATTTTGAAAATTGAAAATTGTAAAAATTGTAAAATTTGTTAAATTTACGCCCCTGGTCCAATTGGCATTTGAAGGTACAAATTAACTATTGGCCCTGGTGTTGGGATTTTCCGTACTTGTGTCTAAATGATAACCTCATCTGCTCCATCAAGTCTCTCAAATCAAGAAAAACTGTTCCGGTTGCTTGAACCTTACCCTGAAAAAAAAATTATCTGCAGATATGAGAAGAGAAAAGCAGCTTTTGCCAATAAATTAATTTTTAGTGCTTAAAAGCGTTTGAAGGTGTTGCTTGCTAATATGCTAGAGGTTAATGCAAACGCCATTGAAACCCCATATGACAAGATACTGCATGGCATGAAATCAGAAATAAATAAAAATAATGGAGCGAACCAAATAGAAAAAATATCAGATATATTGTAGACTACACAGAGTGCCCGAAGTATATGGCTGTAAAAATGAAATCACCAAGAACTGAATCTATCCTAAAGCATAAATCTTGTCTGAACTCTGAAACTATTAAATAAATTGTAAAATTTTATAAACCCGATGACAGCTTCGTTATATTTCCTAGTAGAAGAAACTTTATTAAAATTGATGGTCAGAAAATTCAAAAACATCTGTTACTGTACAATGTTGGCTTCATGCAATTTTTTTAACAATATCTAAAGTGCTTCTCTGCGCCTCCAAAATGTTGTTGCAAATTCCAATGGCTTCCACAATGTCTGGCTATGTGTTATTTACCAGAATGTCCAGTGTATGCTTTCCATCTGCGCGCAATTTATGTCCTGTTCTCAAGTTTTATCAGAAATTGTTTGCAACACAGAAAATCCCGACTGTATGGTTAGGGAATGCAACGATTGTAAGAGTATTTCAGTTACTGATTTCTTGCAAAATGTTGTATCCAAAAATGATATCAGCTTCTTAACCTGGGAAACAACACAGTTGGAAAAGTTAAGTTTTAACCGAGATGCATTTATCTAAAGTCTATCGACTAATGAGCTAAAATCCTTGTTGTATTGCTAAGTCTTAAGCTTCCTATTTGCAAGAACTCAAAACTAACCTGTTTCTTAGAGAATGTATTTGTATTCTAGATATTGCAGAAATTTTACTGTTCCTGTCCAAAATGAAACACAATCACATTATTGGTCTCAGACCCAGATGACTCTTCATCCAGTTTTTTTTATGTCAAAGGCAACGATGAACTTAAGATATTTGTTATCGAATTTATGTCATAGCAGTTATGTTTGGAGCATAATACATATTCTTTTACGGCATTCAAAAGTCAAATCATCTCCTTTTTGAAGATGAAGCAACCATAAATTACTAAAATTCACTACTATTTTGATGGAGCGTCAAGCCAATATAAAAATAGATTTAATTTTTTTAACTTACTTCATCATAGAGCTGCATTGATGGTATTGATGCTGAATGTAAATATTTTTCCATCAGCCATAAGAAAAGCCCATGTGATGGAATTGAAGACATGGTCAAACGTGAGGCCTACAAGTTTATAATGCGCAATAGGATAACAAGTGCGATAACTGATGGTTTTTCTTTTTTCACCTGCTGTTCAAGCCATTTAAACTGTTTTATTCATATTTACTGCGAATTCCGAAATTAAGCTGTTGAGACCAAGACTAGAAAAGACATTTAAAAATTCCTGGCACCAGGAAAACGCATCAAACCAGCAAGCAACAGCTGTCTGGAATGGGCGGAAGATTCTAAATCATGCGTGTTCTCCAAAGTTTTTTTATAAATAAATAGTCTCTTATTTTTCTTTTTATAATTATTTTTTATTTTTTTGTAAATGGGTTTTACATTTACACATATCAAATTTTTAAAAAACATGGAGAACCTAAGCAGGGAGTTTGGAAGCCTGGGAGTGGCTCTCTTATTCCCGTAGCTATCTCTGGTAGGCTCCCCATAAGGAATAAAGTGGAGATAAACCACCACTTCCTCAATGGTTGAGGTATTACCTCCTTGTGACGGAGACAACACCTCAACCATCTGCAAAATTATGAGTTTTTTATATAATAGGAGAACATATCATATTGAAAACCTGTAGTTCTTGGAAGTTCAGTAACCTTTCAAAAACGGGAAGGTTGCTGATCCTCGAAGAGGCTACCAGAGGCTTCTCAACAAAAGCTGCCTCTACGCGACTGAGAGGAGGTAACAGAGATAATAATCTCCGGCTAAAGCCTTCAATTTATTTTTAATTGAATCAAAAATTTCTAATTTTTCCATTAAAGTCTATGTAAAATTGACTGTTTTCACAGTTTTAAAATTTTTGAGACATTGCATTTTTTGATATTAATTAAAATATATCAAAAACATAATTTTTAAATATTAATTTCTCTAATAATAGAGACATGCAAGACTGGGTTTTGACTGATAATTATTGCCAATATGTTGGTGTATCACATCATAATCACCAACTATCAATTGAGCTAGGGGCTTAATTTTAAAGAATTTTACAGAATTTGCAATTTTTATGGTACATACATAGGACCCAGGGCTGCTATTCAGAATCAAAAGTTTATGATTATAGCTGTCATTTTTTCATAAAAACTTGTGGCCATAGGCTATATCTGTGTGAAGTCAGTTCATTTATTAAAGCTGTTGTTTGGTAATAAAAAACGACCAAATATTAAAATTAAGAATATCTGAAAACCACGAATTAAATGTCAAATCTCATTTCACATTTTCCTGTCGTCTATGGTCTTATATATAAAAAATCAGCATTAAGATTCTTAAAACTTTTTCCAAAAGTGTATACCTAGTCTTACTATAAATATTTCTACAGATATTTCGTAGAAGTCAAATTAATTCTGAGCATAATTACTTGTCAAGAAAGCCACCTTTGCTTTCACATAAACTCTAAGTGCATGTGGCTGTGCATTGATTACGCATTGCAAGCTATCCGTTTCTGCTTTGTAAGGTTCCTTGTAACCCAAATTTCTAATATTATTTGGAGACTCTTAGGGCTTTCTTGCAAAATGATTATAAAGTTAAGGCATAAATACGGCAAATGTGTAAATATACTTTTTTAAATCAATTATATGCTTTTATCTCACTAGAAAACAAATAGGTAATAGAAGAAGGGCTTTGTTACTTCAAAACAGTCTATTGGCTCTTTTTTAAAATATACCTGACTGCAATTACAAGTGCTTTACTTTCACCATCAATTTATTGATTAAATAAAATATAAAAATAAATATTTAAAATTAAAACATGCATATAAAATGTTATTATCAAAACAGTCACTACCCGAACATGTATGGCAGCTAAGACCTCCAAATAAACAGGCTAAATAAATTGCCATAAATAACATATTCAAGTGACATTATTTTTATTTATAAGTCAACACTTTTATACTTACCTCTTTTAATGGGACAAATATTCGCCCCGTAGATTAATATCTCACAACTGCATTAGTTTGCTTCACTGACTTTTATCAAGAATAAAATTAAATAAATCAATAGAGTGAATAGGTTGGTAAGTTATTGAAGAGTGTAATTGTTTGATAAATCATTATTTGCGATTGCAGGTTAAACTTAAGGGTTTTTTAGAATGTTACTTTTATCTATAAATATTTTCTTTAGTTTCAGTAAACTTGTTTTCAGTGTTTACTTCTACAAAACAACCATACACACATCGTTTCTATAGTGAAGATTTAGGTAAAGTATTCCTTATTGTTCTTTTTAAGATAAAGGAAAATAAAACTACGAAGTAAAATAGAGACGGATATTTATAAATTACTAATAAGATCCTACAAAATCGAATCTTCATTTGCTTATTTTTAAGAATTTGTCAAATGTGCCTGTACTTTTAAATGTATCTTATTTTTCCTACTTGTTTCTTTTCATTTTTTAATTAACTTTGGATATCAACGTGGCGCTTAAAGAGTCTTCTACCTCTTTTCATCTTATTTGTTATATTTCTAAGATGGACGATATTTTTAGGCAACGTTCCACCCATTTTTGGTTGATTGATAGCCTACGATTTAATTATTAATCTATGGTTTCTGCAAAATGCATCTATGGATTTTAATACTAAAAATTTACATTTGTAATCTCTAACTTCTGATAATACAGGAACGTTATCAGTACAAATATTTTATCTAATTGAAATATTTCTGTTGCTTTTCTCATAAACCACTTCAAAAAATGTGGTTATAACAACTTCAACGCTGATTAGGAACAGTTTAATCGTTAATAATAAAGTTGAAGTGTTTATTTATTGACTGAATAAAGTCTAATTGTTAGTTGAGTGCTGTAGATTCATCAAGTTAAAGTGCATATTTTTTGCATAAATGTTTTATAATTTATACCAACAATATGATTACCTAATTAACAAACCATTTATTCTCCAATAAAGTGTTTTCTAAACTATTTACATTGAATAAATATTATTTACATATATTTTTTGAGTGTTGTCATTCTGTGTCAAATAGGATAAAATGGAATAGAAACGTTCGTATAACATATTGTAACATTTTATCCTTATTTATCAAATATGACATGTAATTGAAAACCCGTTAGGGGTTCTAAACAATATGATACTGAATTATCTATTCTTACCTCATATTACAACCATACTAATTTTATTCTTTTTTGAATTAAATAAAATTTTTAAATGGGGCCATTTAAATTTATTGAATAATATTTTATAACACAAACCTAAAAATTTGCATTTTTGTGTTATTTTCCTATGGTAATGGTAAGGCTCTAACGCCCCGCATTAGAACACGGCCTGCTAACTAAGAGGTTAAGGCCCTCATATGTTCACTCTGTCTTCCCGGTCGTCGCGCACCATCTCTGATGCGGGGCTATGTGGCAAGCACCGCGCCTTATATGGCCGCCATTTAATAATGGCCCCTTGTTAGAGTGAACGCAGATACTCGATTATTTTCAGTGACTAAGTAGGTCATCCGCCAGGAATACGAAAGCTCCAGCAATAAAACCCAGGTCCGTCCGCACTGCAGCCCGCGTCTCAACCGCTGGACTACTCTGGCAGTGTTATTTTCCTATATAAAATATAAATTTGCGACCAATTTTGATATTCTTTATAAAAGAAGCTAACTGGGCCTCTTGATTAGGGAAGAAAAAAGAAACGTTGTCATAAACTCTAGGCAAAGAAGCATGAAATACACAATATATACTTAATAAATGGGAAATTAAGTTTTTAATACTCATATACCAGAAGAAGAAACAAGCATTATAAAAACTACTGCACAATATGTTTAGCTCAAAACGATTTTCAATTGTATATAAGCATATTAGACAAGAGAAAAAGATAAACATTGAAGAAGGAGCATAAATGTGCTCAGCATTTGGAAATGTAAAAGTAACATAGTTGAAAAAAGAATATAGAAAAATCCAATAAAAATTTGCTAAACCATTTATTAAAATTTGGAAGTAAGTATAAGTTGCGGATTATAAGTTGTCGAGTAAAAATCGGAAAAATTTATAATAAATGAAACAATAAAATAAAGAAAATCTAAGTTTAAGATTAAAGAAAATAAAACAAAATATTATAATAGGATACATAAACTTAGAATTAATTAAAATAAGTAACTACTTATGTGCAAATAATATAAAGAACTAGAATATTTAAAGATATAAATAAATACTGAAAATATGAAGGTAATAATAATATACGAAAAACACGGGGTTGATCAAATAAACAAGATAAACAATAAAGAAATACTTTAGAAAGAGTAACAACATATAAATATTTAGATAATACTATGGCAAAAGATGGAAAAAAGAAAACAATTGATAAACCAAAAAAAATTTATAAGATAAAACTTCTAGCAATATGTAGGAAGGCTTGAAAGAAATTTATACAGAATGATCTGGAATTATAATTCAAGAAGATCCAATATTACTGATTTATATACTATTTATTCTACTCTATTATTTTTACCCATCCCATCGGAAGCAACAGAGTGCCATTTTCCAGAGCTTTTGTGTTTTGCTGACAAAATATCTTACCAAGAGCATTTTTGTCATTTTTTTAACCAGATCTTTTATTGAGAAGAGGATTTTTTTCATAAAAATAGATAATAATTACTTGGAGTGGTATTCAAAGAGTACACAGGACAAGGTAGAACATTGTATATTAACTATTTATTTTTTAACGACTAAAACATGCGAGACCTGTTGTTATTTTTCTGTAACATTTAACATTCTATGCTGATGAATTCCTTTAGTTTGTACAGTTAGAAACAGTATCTTGTTAATTCTACAAGATCTTGCTGCCGTTAAGGAATTCTTATCGCTGTATGAAGAGCGTTTACGGTTGGAAGCTAAATTTCAGCTTCTAACTAATCTCTTCAGACAAGTTTTTTTCGCTTTGCTAAAGAGGCAAATAACCCTATTAAGGAAATTGCTCTCTATTAATTGAAGTAATCTAAGTAAGTAGTATTTTTTTGGAGATGACATTATTTGGAGAATCATCAGCATCTGTAGTGGATGGGCGGTTATTGTGGCCCTCATCTTATTATCCAGATAAAAAAATCTTTTCAAACCTAAATAAAGTGCAAACCGACTATCTGAACAATTGTAGTATCATTCTCATAAACAATACATATCTCATTTACATTATTGTTAGTAGTGTTAACTTTTTTGGACTATCCAAAATTACGTCATAAATTTTATTTACAAAAAGGCATGTATAACTCTTTCGAACAGTATAGCTAGACGATTACTAAACAGCATGACGTCAGCTTCTAACAAATAAGTTAGTAGATTTATATAATCGTCAACAGATAAAACAACTGCATGTAAGTTACAAAAACTGTTTATATATAACCAAATTATTTTTTTTTATTTACAGAGAAGAAACTTATAGACACACATAATTTATCAAATAGATTTTTTTGCTCTCTATACAGTGCCAATGGTTTGATAATTTTACTACTTCTTGATATATTAACCGCTATATGGATGATTTTGCATGAAAAGGAACTGCATGCCTTGAAATTTTTCCGTCTACTTACAATTTACTTAGTTCATACAAGAAAAGTAAAAAGTGGATTAAACAATTTTAGATAAAATTCTCTTTATCAATAAAAAGGTGTTAAAAAATATATTTTTGGGATACATTTTTAGCACCTATTTAATATAAATACTTGCTGTGGTCTAATTGTTAATATTTTTATTAGTTCTTTTGAACTCCTGATTCCTGTGGACTTTTTACAACAAAACTTGAATGTCCAAAAAATGTGCGATTTGAGATAAGGTACGATAGAGCACCACGTTTTTTTTTTCTTAGTACATTAATATTTAAACTGCCGGTTAAACCCATGGTTTAAGTAGTGTTAGTAAGTAGAAAGATCAACAATAGGTCAGTGTAAGCGTTTATCTATCTTTGGTATAAATACAAAATGACTATACCTTTCATCCGTTAAAATACGGCCTATGATCAAGTTGAGATTTAAATATTCCAGCAAAAGGCGAGTTCCATTGCAGAAACCCCCTCTTATGTTTTTACTTTTTTTAGTTAAAAACTCTTTGATATTCAATGTTGCCACATATATTTTGTAACCTCAGCATATAATTAGCCAACGCAGAATTTTAGTATGTAAATGGACGAAATTGTGAAAGTAATTATTTTTACTACTTAAAAGACGAGATTTAAATTCTCTAGATGTTTTGATATTATTAACTAATAAAATAACTGCATATAAAAAATAATCTATTTTGCCGAAAAGTTCTGACAAAAACATTAAGAAAGCTCCAAAGTAACCAAAAATAATTCATAAATATGACTTATCCCATTAGCGCCACCGAATTAATTTTTGCAAAATTTTTCCCTTTAATTTAGTAATTACTTATTAACGATACTTATAAAATAACTTGTTCTGACTAAATTAAATGGGTTTAGAAGAAACACACTGATACCATATGGTATCCGTGGGTGCTTGAGGTATGGTGTTTTTATATTTATTTAAAACTTGCAAAATATGGATATATGTACACATTTTATATTATTTATTATTTACAGTGTGTGGTAAATTGTAAAGCAGTTTATGAACAAACCAACGTGGCACTTCTGTCAAATGATTTACATCCTGTACCGGCCTGTTGCAGGAAACTACAAAACGATCTGTACGGTCGTATCTTATATCTGGCAGAACATTGATAGCCATTGGAGCCGTTTCGTATCTTGCCAGGTAGGTCCGAACAATTTCACGTTTAAAATGCAGGTTAGATGTAGGTTTGTTTTATTTATAAATAAACCAGGCGTTTTAAATCGCAACATCGATCAACCATGTAAAAATGGGCCAATACCACTTCTTTCTACGTACTCCAATTCGGTACTCGCAATATTTTGGTCCATAAGATCTGTATCTCCCATGTTGTTATAATATGATGCTATACACTGAAGACGAGGGGCCATTTTGCAAATAGGGCCGTACATTTGTCACAGGCTCTATGCCGTCAATTGTCAAGGCAATGGTCACAACGGCGTTGCCTATCTATCGAGTTAGTAATATTCAATCATTTTCTTAATCATATGTTTGTAATGACACTGTCATACTGGCTAGCCACAATGTAGTCCTCCAAGCACACACTCTACTACAAGATTATCTACATGTTCTAGAACACTGGCTTCAAAAGTGGAATGTAAAAGTAAACGAGACAAAATCTACTCATACCACATTTACCCTGAGAAAAGATCCGTGTCCACCCATATACCTAAACAACATAGTAATACCTCAAACTGTGACAGTAAAATACCTGGGAATACACTTAGATTCCAAATTAAACTGGAGAGAACACATCTGCAAAAAAAGAAAGCAAATGGACCTAAAACAGAGAGAGCTATATTGGTTGATCGGTAGAAAGTCTTCGCTATCTATAGAAAACAAACTATTGTTGTACAAATCAGTAATCAAACCCATATGGACGTATGGAATAGAACTATGGGGCTGTGCCAGCAAGTCCAATATCGAAATAATCCAAAGGTGCCAGTCCAAAATACTAAGAACGATAGTTAATGCCCCATGGTATATTGGAAATGAAATGATCCACAAAGATTTGAAGATACCAACTATAAAAGAAGTTGTCCATGAGAGAAGCATCACCCACCACCAAAAATTGGAAGCTCACACAAATCCTTTAATACAGCCCTTACTAGAAGACACAGCAATAAGAAGACTAAAAAGACAGTGGCCAGCTGACCTATAAATAGACTTAGGGAGGTCATCGCTGGATGAGATCTCATCATGTTATTAATCGATCTAAATCCTAAATTTAGATTGTAGGTTAACAAATTAGCTTATAGAATACCTTGTATTTTGATTGCTAATTAAATAAATAAAAAAAATAAAAAAATGTTTGTAATAGCTTTGATTATTTTTTTTAATTTGTTTTTGTCAATAATAGGGCAAGATCTTCGTATTCGGTTCCCCCGAATTGTATCTACTGCTCCGTACCCTTGGCTTTTCAGATAAGCCAACAGATTAAAATTAGTAAACAAATTATCCACATGTATAATATAAAGTAAATTTCTTTGTGACAATTTTTTGTTAAGCAAATTTGCTACACCCCAAGCGCCCACGGATACCGTATGGTGTTGCGGAAGTTTAGGACATTAAAACGCCGAGTGAGTTTAGCGCACTTACATTCATTTTTATGGGAGTATTTGGAAAATTATATGAATAATACAATCGTATAATATATATTCAACAAAATATAATTTACAACAAAAAAATTTACTTACGCCCATCGAATATCCATAGTTTTGCACTATTTCAAAATTGTAGTAATGTGTTTTTTCCTTTAATACGTTTTAAACCCAAGGTTGGGTAGGTACCCTATAAGGCAAAGCAGGTGCCCTCGTAGATCATCTTTAAGTTAAACGTATAGTAAACTCCAATAAGGCGGATGGTGAACATTTAAGTTTAATTTAATGTAAGTACAATTAATTTACCAAGATTAAAAGCAAACTACGTGCATTTTTTTATATTATTTAAATTATTTTTATTTTGCGACAAAGTTGTTTTAATAAAGCAAAAATTAATTGATTAACTCGCCTATGACGTTTGAAAGAACATTATAATTTGCAGTAGTTTTGGTCAGAGTGCATTTTTGCTGATACATTTTAAAAGTCTTGACAATGGAAAAGCAATTTAAACTAAATTGGGAACTCTCGCACAAGCGACTTAATTACAAAAATATTTGCATTGTTAGAAGAGATTACTTTGTCATTAATAATACGATTACCATATCATTACAAAAATTTAAACGAAGCAATTATTATCTGTAAGATCAGTCTTGCTCAAAAAACTAATAAAGTACACTTAAAAATTATATCTCAGGTAAAGTTAATGTTTCGAAGCCACCTGGGTATTGCTACTTATTATGTTTGAAAAGCTAAAGAAGAGCTGTAGAGTTGTACTGCTTGTACTACTAGACTCAAGCACGGACACAAAAAACAGTTAAAGTTTTTCGACAACTTCTTGTACATCGTTAAGGTGATTATTTACTTGTGATTACCATGTAATTATACATTTGGCCAAATTATAGCACTAGCTTTTTTGTTCCAAATTTTTATCCAACATGGTGGTATGGGTTTCCTTGGACAATTGTCAAGCACCGTGTGTTTCTTTTGTAGTAAATCTCATTTTTGTAAAGTTAAACTTAATAAAGTAAGTAACATGTTATATTTGATTGAAATTTTGAACGTTCTTTGGTATTACTGAAAGTTAAGATAAAACACTGTAAATGGTCCTTGAATAATCCACAAGGTTAAAGGTCAAAATATCACATTAGAGTGTACGGCCAAATATTAATTAATTTATTGGTAACAACAGCATATCGAAAAGCTTTACCCCAAGCTTTTGTCACATCGCCATCTATAAGCATTCAACAATTAACACAGAAGCTTGGACCATCCCGATAGAAAATATGATTTGTACATGTTGGAGCACAACTTTCTCATATTTTCCAGGTTAAATAACGAAAAAGCGGTATAAGGTATACAAAATTTATTTGTACAAGGTAAAACTACAAAAATAGAAGGTCAAATGGTGTCTGTTATTTTTAATGCACTCTTAAATTCTGAAGTTCTTTATTACTATTTCGAATAGGCGTTAAGAAGTCAGCCCGATTTCTTAAAGTACTGCATTTCGTAGGTCTTGCAGGGTTCTAAAGAATTATTTGTAAACGCCTATATAAAGAAGTTACACGTAGGGATATTCGGTAAACGCGCCGGCAAAACAAAGTCACTGCATTAAGAGATTCGGCGCACAGGAAATATCTCATGCAGCACTCGCCTAGGCTGTGGCTTCATCCTCTTGAAACCAAATATTTTTCAGTTGGCATGTTTGCACGCAAATCGCCCCAGAGACTGCAAAACAGAACGTTTGCGCACTTTAAGGTCTTCTTCCCGTTCTTTTCGCACTAGAATACTGCTCACAATAAAATTTATTTTCGATCGAGTACGAAGTCAAACTAAAAGCGCGTTCAAAAGCCGAATATGAAGCCACAATAATAATTGTTCCAAACATTTGACAACAAAAGCTCTCTGTTTATTATCCACAACATGTTAGTTGCTACGGATCCTTCTAAGCAAGACTCTCGACTACCTGCGTCCAATGAAATTACTTCCACCACTCTCGAACAACTCTTCGCTTTATAAACTTTATTTGAAGTTAGCTATACAAAATTAACAAATAATGCAGAGTAATGCCTCACACTTTAATACAAGCGAAAGTGTAACATTGGCCTAATGTGTGCAAACAGTTGCTTGACAATCTTCAAATTCCTTCATCTTTCGCCGAATTATTGACAGTAACGGAAAATAAATCTGACATAATTGAAATATATCAAATTGGAATAAAGGCCCAGCTGTACAATTTGTTATAAAACTAAGAGTATTTAAGTCAAAGTTATGTTTTGCGTCAAATGGAGATACGAAGACGTCATTTACATTGGACTGGTTCGGAGTGGATCGCAAGCGATGAGCTTTATTATAAACAGCTTTAAAGAACATATGCTACTTTGAAACTATGATTCTTTGGTATGGTTAGCCAGAAACAAGTTTCGCTGCAGTTGAATATAATGCCAGAATCTGACAGAAATACGAAGAATTTGATGTAATCAAACTGTAACTGCATTCTGCTCATAGTCGTGATTTAGTAATGCTTATTTTGTAGCCGAGCAACCGTTTGTCAGTTTTTAAAAGGTAGAAGAATAGCGTCTTGAGTTCTTTGATTCTAAATCATAAGAGTAGTACCAACGAGGCTCAGAAAACTTAGTTCCTTTTGAAGGTGTCCTTTAATAATTAATTCTGAATAAACAATTTTCATATTAATAATCTAAAATTAATATTAATTATTCTAATATTAGTAATAGCGAGATATTTTCTAAACCTCTGATAAATCCCCAATATCGTCCCAAATTACTATAATGACATAGTAACTGCTGTTATAATCATATACCATATACATTTTGTTGTTAAACAGGTAATGCACTTTTTTCTATAAAATAAAATTACACCAACAAACTAATACTTTCAATTAAATGTATCATTTGTTATTTATAATAAATACAAGTATTTTATAGAAAGCTTAAAAACCTTTGTATTAGTTGCCCTTTAATGATTAAATTCATGAATACTCATATAATTGCAGATGCAAGAATATAGTGTTGGAACAATTTAATTTTTAAGATTGTTTATAATAAAATATTACGAAGAAATTAACTATTGTTTTAATCTTGCGGAAAAAGTTCGTTTATAGAAAAATGAACGAAAAACTCGTTGAAGAACTGCGTAACAATTTCTCCCAAAGTTTCTTTGATTATTTCATACATTTCCACCTTGATGGCGCCTATGTTCTCATTCACCGCCTGATTTATGCTTTTAGTAAGGACTGGATTGCCGTCTATCAAATTATCAAAATAAACAACCACCGACTTGAAAGCTACATTAAGCGAAGCTTTTTCAAAATGCATATATTGCTTTCCTTCCTTTGTAATAATTTTTCCGAAAACCTCAGCGTTGGCAGTCACATCAGCTGAAAATATCAAGTTAGTAAAAATTAAAGTGCGCGTTAAAAAAATACACTTACTAGCATTTATATCAAATGTTCCGATAGAATCTATTTCAAACAACAAGATATTGCCCTTAATTTCGTAGTCGCCTTGCAGCCGCACTTTGGGGAATTCGATAGTCGTCATAAATTTGGCGTTGTCCAGGTCTACATGCAAAGCTTTTATTTCAGCATCCATGAGGCCGCTTCCTACTTGATTCCAGCAGTTTGCCTGGAACGAAACTGTCGATCCCTCCCCGGTGTGAGCCGATACGTTCGCGTAACGCAGCGGTTCTCCGGGTGGTAAATTGATTTCTGGTATACCTTTCTTCAATTCCGGACGGATCTGATTGAAGGTATTTATGACGCATTGCTCTAGATTTGGATCGTTCCTCTTGCATAAAGGAAAGTAGGATGCTGAAAACATTGGTTGTTTAAATAATTCAGTTTTCACATTGTTTCACTATAATGTATTAATAATATTCTGTTAGAAAAAAATAAGTAACTTAAAAATATAGAATACGTGAATTACGATTGTGTTGCGCGTAAACTTTAGTATATAGGAACATAGGTACATATAGGTACATGATATTATTGTATATAATAGCGACCCTCCAATGTATATATAAAGAATTAAGGTGAATAAAACAAACTTTTACAACACAAAGGGGAATTAGGCACCCTATTATTATAAATAATATTACTACAGTTTGTAAAAATATTCAACATAGACATTCAGAAGTTCCAATCCAAGAGATCTCTTATGATTGCTCTATGGTACGTGACGTATCTAACCATACATAGGAACTTCAAAACTCCATACGTGCATAATGTAATTATGAAACGAACAACCAGACACTTTTGAACCATCCAAAATCAGAGAGCTACTAATGCTACAGCCAAAATTTTGTAGATGACCTTAACATTTACAAAACCAACGGGAATCCTATAGAATGTATTTATCATCCTTAACCAATAGGCAGTGGTAATGGCGAGCCAGCTAATAGAATTCCTTGTAATTTTAAATTCTGAAGTCCACCCACAAACTGCAAGTTATTAATGATATCGACTACATCCGACTACATCCAACCACTAAGAAGACGTTAGCCTATCTAAGTTCAACACTACAGCTACAGACCCATTAGTCTACTGACATCACTTTCTAAGGTCTTCTAAAAAGTAATCCACAGTCAACTACTTAAGCATATTGAAAATCACAATACCTAAACATCAATTTGGCTTCAGAAAAGGCCATTCTGCGAGTTACCAGCTTCAAACAATAAGCGAGCTCATCAAACGGGGCTTCAACAATAAACAATACACGGTAGCAATCTTCCTCGATGTCGCTCAGGCGTTCGACAGGGTATGGATAGAAGGCTTCAAAAAGAAAATCGTTTATATTACAATACCTGCTTATCTCAAAGAAATCATATTCTCCTTTCTAGACAACAGAACATTTGCTGTCAAAATCAACACAACCCTGTCCGAAATCATCAAAATCCGAGCTGGAGTTCCCCAGGGCAGCATCTGGGGGCCAACCCTCTTCAACATATATACGTCTGATTTACCAAAGCCTGGTGCAACAATAGCTACCTTCACGCAAGCCGACAACCCCAATGAAGCAATCTTCAAATTACAGACCGCAACTGACAAACTTTTAACTTGGTTCAAAACCTGGAACATCAGAATAAGTGCTGACAAATGCCAAACCAAAATTTTTACACTAAGAAGACTCAACAATTCTCTTCTTCTTCTACTCTTATATAGGCTATTAGCCTGTTTCTAACTATACATTTCGTGTAGTACTATGAGCCATGTTGGGCGTACCCCGGGCAGGTGGCTAGTCTGACCCGTTAGAAGAAGGAGAATGTACTTTACGACCGCCAAAGGTGTTTGTATGATGGCCGGAGAGCACTCGATGTCAACAATTCTCCTTGCATACAAATTGAAGACAGTGAAATACCTTGGAACCCTAATAACAGTGCTGTCAAATACTTGGGATTATATCTTGACACTCGATTAAGCTGGGGGTACCACATAAATCAAAAGCTTACTCAAAGCTTCACTAGACTATAACAATTATATCCACTTATCAACCGAAAATCCTCGCTAAAAAGTGAATGCGCAACGCTACTCTCCAAAGCCCTAATTCGACCTCTCATCCTATATGGATTACCGGTCTGATGCAACACCTCAAATACCAAGATACAGAAAATACAACACCTCCAAAACAAAGTCCTAAGAATCATAGTCAACGCACCGTGGTAAGTTAGAAATACCCAACTACACGAAGAACTCGGCATCTTACCCATCGATCAATACATCAACAACTGTGCGAAAAAATTCATCTCAAACGCGAGTGCTTGTAGTGGTGCGGAATTCTATCAACTCTTCAAAACTAATATTCACACTAGGCTTAAACGCAAATTACCACAGGACCTAGTTATAGCAAACCATAGACAAAATTAACCATAGTGTGAATGTGTGAATTCACCGCGCTTATTATTTTGTCGCACTGTGTCACAATATATTTATATTCTAAATTATATGCCACAAAATCTTTTACCTACGCTATGTATAACAAACAATTGTTGATCTAGCAATAAACGTATAATTAAAAATTATGAAAAATTCTGAAATAATGTGTTAAATTAAATAAACACAAAATAGAATTTCTTTAAAACAAGCATTATATTTAAATAATGAAATTAAATTTAATAAATGTAACAGAAAAGTATAAGGTTTTGTACTATTCAGGATTTATTTTGGCAAAATTAACTTTTTCTTCAAAACTATTTATTCGAACGTAAGTACTGTAAAACAGTTATTTAACTTATTTTTTATTAGAAACTTAAATAAATACTTATATTGACGTACTATGTATAAATCAAAATTGATTTACTAATTTTGAAGTTTAAAGATGTCTAAAAATTCGTTAGCCATATTGAAGATTAGCATTTTGATTTGTTAAATGTAGATTTAATAGTTATCTTTATATAAGCCTTATAAGACTTAGTTACTCATAATTATGCCAGTGAAAGAAGTACTCAATAATATCTTAATGAACGAAATTCCGGGCAATTTTGCGCTACTACTTTGTACAGAATTTAAATCCTAATCAGTATTTAAAGTTTCTTTTTTTTAAAGGTTTCTATACTGATAAATAATTTCATTGATAATCCCGGAGATTAAATTTTAGCATGGAAAATATTTCGAAACCAGGACACCTTCGTCTGTCATGGAGAACTTTGCTACTATTAAAAATATGCTCGTGTCCGATAGGCATTTAACCTATCACCGAATGGAAGAATATTTGAACGTCCCTTGCTTTGCAAGTGAGAAAGATTGTTCTATGCAGATATCTTGTGTTTTAATGTGTTTCGTAGTGCTATAAGATGCTCAATAAGTTTGAAAATAGGACATCTTACTAAATTGATAATACTGCAATACATAATAATACCTGGGATTGAGACCAAAAGCCCAGGAATAGGTTTAACGATTATAGATGCTATAAGGTCCACAGCTTCTCCTTGTTCAAGACCGTCGTAAATGATGGTCACATTATTTTTGAGTTACTTTATTAGCTTATAACACGACGGATCTAGATCATAAAAGGTCAATATACAATCTTGCTATTGGGGCTGATAATTTCATTTAGCATTTTTACTTAATAATTGATGAAAGTGAACAAGTGCGCAGACTCAAACGTTTCAAGCCGTCAGATCTTCCTAATCGTTTTTAGACAGATATAATATCCCTACTACTTACTTATTATTAGTTATTAATTGTTGAAAGTAATTTCATTTGAGGAACGTCAAAGGGCGTTACCTCCCATGTAATTTACACTGCTATTTATTTCCATTATAGTAATATGATTTGCTTATTGCTAATGTAGCATATTGCAAATAAATACCATATGTTAAAAAAAAAGTTTTACTTAAATACGACAAACTTTGTCATACGCCTCAGAAAGCACGGATTTAAAGATGACGAGCAAAACAAAATTCACCATAAATAAAAATGGGTATATTATAGAGTTAACGTTGCGACATGAAATATAAAAGAAGGTATGAGAATGAAGCAAGCAGAATTAAATAAAGTAATGAAGGAGAGGGAGACAAATGTAATGGTAAAATAATTTAATATAGGACGTACACACTGATGATAATCTATTAAGATGCAATGGAGTATCATAGAAAATAAAAGCCAAAGTAGTTGGTGTAGCTATACTAATCGATAAATACTAGAAAAAATCATACAAGTTTATAAATGAGTCGATAGAAGCATTGTGATGCTTGACTTGAAGACAAAGAAAGGGCATCTAACTGTAATCTGAGTATATGCCCTAGGAGATGGTAAAAATTTAGAAATTCGTTTTACACCGATTATCAAAATAAATATAATCACATTAATACAAACAAACGTGAACCCCTGGTAGGTAATCTAAATGCTAGGACAGGAAAAATACCGATCAATAAAATAAGTGAAAACCAAAAAGAATTAATACAATTGAGAGCGAGTTAGTATTTAATAACTTAAAAATAACAAATATATTTTTTTAAAAGAAAGATATTAAATACACGTGGGCAATCAGAGGAAGACACAGCAATATCGATTATATTATAGTGGACTAGATTTTGAGCAGATTAGTTAAATATATTCACGTTTTTAAGGGCGCTTTTAAAATTATGTATCGCCTACACAACGACGAAAAAGACATGTCACAAATAAATATAATACATAACATTAGGTGGACAGAACGCTACAAAAATATGTGGTATAATCCGCAAGTAATAAAGCAAAACAAAACAAGTAACAAAGATAATTCTTAAACTTCAATTGTAACGTTTACTTCATTTATGTTTGAAATAAAGAGAAATCCTAAATCAGTAGGTAGAAGCAAAAGGAACGTCTCCTTTTTAAAAAGAAAACCAAATGGATACCAATAACTATAGAAGTATGAGTCTACTAAACTCACCCTACAAAATATACGCAAGTAAGTACAGGAACACAAGCAATTATAGAAACTCTTTTCGAAGAACAAAAAGGGTTCCGCAAAGATTCAGTATTTACACTGAAACAAATAATATAATAAAGAAAAAATAAATTTAAAAACACATATTGCCTTCATAGGCTTTAAGGGTTTTGATAAAGTCAATATACATAAAGTGGCGAAAATATTAAAGAACAAAAAATGTTTAAGACAAATAATAGTAGTGCAAAAGATCTCATGCAAACACTACCATTATTATTAAAAATAGCCTTAGTGAAAATACACAGTCAATTAATATAAATCAAAGAATAATGCAGAACTGTTGTTTGTCTCTTGCACTATTTGACCTACACAAAGACGATATTATTAAAAAATGAAAAAAGGAAGCACCACCGGGAATCAAGTTATAAAATACCTAAACAGTAAAGGTCTTATATTTTGCTGATCAGCAGGCACATTTATTACGTCCTCAGAAAATAATTACAAAGAGCGGTACACAAACTAAACGCCCTTGCAACGGGGTATAATTTTAAATTATCAAGATCGAAGACGAAAGTAACAGCTTTCTTATAGAAAGACGCAGTTAGGTCAAAAATCTGTATTAACAACATTTATCTAGAACAAGTGGCGCATTTTAAATACTCTTAGCATGCGATGTGACCGATAACTATGCCCAGGGTATTACTAATAAGGTAACGATATTCCAAAGAATGTGCGAAATAATAAAGAATACTCTAGAAAAATACTGCACAAAGGAAATAATATTATTAAGATTATGGCTATACTAACTGTACGGTACGGTAGTGAAACTTCAACCGAATCCAAGCAGCAAAAATAAAATTCTTATGGTAAAGGGGCGTATGAAAACAGAAAAATTTAGAAATGTTGATAACAGGGTCGAATTTAAAATATTCGTTTCTTAACGACTACATTAGTGACTACAGAAAAAATGGAAGCAAAATTTGTTTAAAATAAATGACAATCACCTGCCTAAATAAGCTCCACAATACAATCACCAGAAAGGAGAGGTGTGTGATGTCCTAGAAGAAGGTGGAGTATTGAATCAAACAGGACAATAGCCCTATTTATGAAGCTGATCATGATGACAGAACCTAGGTTTATTTTTATAAATATGCTTCCTAAAGCCCAAAGCAAAGTTTTTCAATGAGGAATACCTTCCAACGGCGTGGGATAGTGAGTGTATTCAGTACCTGATAAAACGTAAAAAAAAGTTAGTTTAATATCTAGCTACAAAGGATGGAGAAATATATAGTGTAGTAAAAGATGTTTTGAAAAATTATAATAGTTAAAGGTGTATTGCAAAACATTCCTATTATTCTGCACCTATATAAAGTTATAGTACATAAAAATAAAAATAAAATAAAGCATGTTTGCAAAATTCTTATTCTACAAAATTAAATAATAAGGTAAGATAAGATACACTAATACTTACATAGTTCAACTGCAAAAGCAGAATAGACGATGAAGTGCAACCCTACGTATAGCACTACAAAATAGTTCATTTTTATATTCTTGCAGTTCAACTAGCACAAACAAACTGAAGCCTTTTATAGCATTTCTTTAATTGTATGAGGTACCTGCCGTTCTTAAGTTTTATTCATGATTTGATAAAATGTAACTGAATTAAAGCAAGCTGTTGTATCTATGAATAAATATTGTGCTAATTAAATTTAAAAAAAGTTTAGGATATTTATAATATTTTAGGGTGTTCCTTAATACATTAACTTTCAAGTCAAAATAATGGAGAAATTTCGAAGAATCTACTGCAGTAGATTCAAACTTATCAGTCGTGTTCAATTATTGTATTCCACTGATAAATTTAAACAGAAAATTAAGAAAATAATGATGTTTAATATTTATATTATTTGCACATGATTAAGAATGATGTGAAATGGGTCTGAAGTCCAACTGATCTGACGTGTATAGAAACTGAGAGAAATCATTACAGCAACGTTGTAACTAAAAACAAGCTAAATAATACTTTTGTTATATACAGTGTACAGACAGTAAATTTTCCTACTGTGTTTAATATTGCCTTAATGCCAAACGATGAAACAAACATTTAGTGTGGAACTGGGTAGTAAAAGAATGTTACTCATTATTATTATAAATTTTTTTAAAACTAAATTTTTAGAATAATGACTACCTAAACACTAAAAGAAAAACAGAGGCCCAATATGTTTAACTGTTCTAAAAAAGTATTTTATTGTATTCGTTAACCTGCACTAAAGGAACATAATTTGTCACTTTCTGCCATGGGATTGGCCGTTAAGAGGTTCTAAAGTTGAAAACTTTGGCCTCCAGTACTGGATAAATTGTACTTTTAACCCATTTATGAGTGGTATTAGTTTATTTGTATCGATAAGGGTTTCACGTTGAGTACACTAGCGGGTGCGTAGGCACCTCTTGTTAGGCCCTTTGGTTAAAACTCGAAAGACAAAATCGGGGCACTAACCATTCCATATGACCTAAGATATGTCGCTGGCCAATATCCAGTAAGTAACCGATTGAATAACAACAAAATAAATCTAGGCTAATTGGAAATGTTTTGCCACCTCTTGAGCAAAGTAACGTTAAGGCACTTTTCAAATCAATTATGGTTTTTTAAAAACACAAGGTATTGACAGAATAATCAAATATTGCTCTTCATGTAACAGCATATTGTAATGGACGTCATTTGCCATTTTAGATATCAAAAATCAATAGTAAGTAATACCTATGCACTTTTCTACCTTTTCTAATGATTCCAATCACTTAGATATTAATACTTTGGATGATAACTAATATGTAAATATTTTTAGTGGGTGCTTAAACAAGTAGGCGTTTGGAAGATACATCTGATCAGTTGCAGCTACGAGCTTTTTGTTTAGGTAACGGAAATGGCCTAAGTGGTCGGACGGAATAATATGAACCTTTGCTTCCACCGCCAATCCACAGCGTGGATAACGAATCGTTAAACGATACAGCCTTTCGATGTGATTGGTTGCTTAAGAATAAAAATGGCCAAAATGTCGGAGCTTGAAAATAGTTTTGGTAGCGTTCGGAGGTTTTGAGGTAGCGCATCGTTAGGAACAGGGGGGCTCAGCCCCGACGCAACAATGTGTACGTTTGCTGGATGACCGTGTGCGTCTAGATGTAGTTATTCAGTATTAAAGTATTACTTTATTATATTAATAATTACTTCCTTAACACCTTTTATTCTATTCCACGCCATCATTACAAATTATCCATTTGTATTCTATATAAATATTCTTTGTAAATGTCGCCAGCGTGATTGTGCGATTCATTCCTGGAGCTCTCTTTGATTCCTGGCAGGTCGGCCTATTAAATCACTAAAAATAATTGATTGTTCTCTTTTACTTTAAACAAGAGGTATTAAACCTGCAAAGCTTGCAACGCATAGCGAAGTGGCGAAGCAGTCTCCCAAATTTGAGAACCCTCTAACTGACCTTTGACCAATCAATTTCAAAATCACTAGTAAACAAGCCTTTTTGGTCTCCTGTCGATTGGTGAAAACAGAATTTGGAAATTCCCAGCCTTTCTCGAGTTCTTGCTTGGACGAACGAACGGACGGACGGACGGACCGACGGACCGACGGACGAACGGACGGACGGACGGACAACATGAAGTTGGTGACTCCGTTTTGCTTCGCCACTTAATAATAGCGGTCGTCTAAGGCGCGGTGCTTGCCATATCACCCTGCATCAGAATCCTCCTATGCGGAGCATTAAAACCATACCGTTATTATTTCTTGTTCTTCTTCTTTCTAGCCCTCATTCGTCCATTGTTGGACAAAGGCCTCCCCCATTCGTTGCCAATTTTCTCGGTTGTGTTCATCTAAGTTGTGGTCGTCTTCTGCTTCTTCTAGCTTCCCATGGCCTCCACAGCTGCATTTTTTGTTCCATCTTACATCGTTCTGTCTGATAGTGTGACCGCAAAATCTCCATTTAAGTGAGGCTATGTGTCTGCTACATCTATTACTCTAGTTTTTTATCTAATCCATTGTATCTTTTTCCTGTCTGTCAATTTTATATTCAGCATCTGGCGTTCATTGCTCTCTGTGCTTTTATCATTTTGTCCATATTTGACTTTGTTAATGTCCAGGTCTGGGCGCCGTATGTCATTACCGGTAGAACATATTGGTTAATTACTTGACTTCGTAATTTAATCGGTATTTTCTGGTTCTTCAGTACATGCGATGTTTTTCCAAAGGTAGCCCATCCTAATCTAACCCTCCCATTTATTTCTTCCGTCTGGTTTTCTTTATTTATTTTTATTGCCTGTCCAATATATATATATATATAAGCCAGCGTAGTCCCGTGGTTGAGGGGCGGGCTGCGATGCTGACGGACCCGGGTTCAATTCTCGGTGCTCTCTGATGCTTGGCGGGTGGCCTACTCAGTCACTAAAAATAATTGAGTACCTACGTTCACTCGAACAAGGGGTAATAATGGCGGTCGTCTTAGGCGGGGTGCTTGCCACACCGCCCCGCACCAGAGATGGTGCGCAACGACCGGGCGTATGAGAGCCTTAACCTCTCAGTTCGCAGGCCGTGCTCCCACGCGGGGCGTAGTGCCTTACCATTATTATATACATATATATATATATATATATATATATATATATATGTATATATATTCATCGATTCTCTCTAAGTTGTTTCCTTCTATTCCAATAAGTATTTCCTCGTTGCTGTTTGACATTATTTTTGTTTTTGACAAATTCATTTTCAGTCCTATCTTTTCTGATTCTTTATATAGGTCTATGAACATTTCTCTTATGTCTTGGAGGTTATCTGATATTAACAGTATGTCGTCTGCGAATCTCAAGTTATTCAGTTTTTCACCGTCCTCTGTTTTCCCAGTTCATTTTCTTAAAGATGTCTTCTAGTGCCGTAATGAATAGTTTTGGGCTGATCGTATCCCCTTGTCTGACTTCTCGTTCTATAGGGATTGGGTTTGTGTCTTTATGGAGCTCTATTATACAGCCGGCCTTTTCATATATATTGTGTAGTAGCTGTACATATCTGTAGGCTTCTTTCAATTGCCCATCTTTCTACTGTGTCGAAAGCTTTTTCATAGTCGACGAGTATGAGATAAAGTGGTAAATTGTACTCATTAGCTTTATCAATTAATGTTCTAATGGTTAATAGATGGTGGTTAGTTGAATACCCACTGCGAAATCCCGCCTGTTCTATTGGTTGGTATTGGTCTAGTTTGTTCTCCAACCTGTGTGTTATTATTTTTGTCAGGAGTTTATATAGCTGTGATAATAGGGTTATTGGGCGATAATTTTCTAATAGTTTTCGATTGCCTTGTTTGAAAATGTGGTATAATCTTTGCTGTGTCCCATTCTGATGGTATCTGTGCTTGATGTAGGCATTTATTAAACAGTATCTTGAGAGATGTTGTTAATGTTTTTCCTCCTGTTTTTAGCATTTCGATTATTATGTTGTCTTTTCCTGGTGCCTTGTTATTTTTGCCTCTTCTTATTGCTTCTTCAATTTCATCTTCTTGAATATCTGGTAGTTCTTCTGAATTAAAATTCATAATTTTCTTTTTTAATTGTTGCTTTATTTCTGTTGTTGGATGTTTTGTTAATCTATATAAAATTGTATAGAATTCTTCAGTTGCTGAGATAATTTCATCTCTGTCTTTTATTTCTTTTCCATTGTGTTTAACTGATGTTATTTGCGCGCGTCTATTTTCCCTTCTTAGACATTTTATATCTTTGTTACGCTCTATAAATTTTATAATTTCTTCTTCGGTTTTCTTGTACTTGTCTTCTTTTACCTTTTTTCTTATCAGTTTGTTTAGCTCTCCAAATTGTACGGTTCCACGTTTATTTTCCCTAATTTATTTTCTTCTTTTTTCAAATAGTTTTTTTTGTGTAGTCACTTATCTAGTTTTATTTGGGTTCGTTGTTTTTCCGCTACTTCTTTTCCTGTTTCTGTTAGTGATGTTGTTATGATTGTATTTATTTCTTCAATACTTTTATCTTCTGACATATTTTTTTGTTGTAATTTATAAGATAACTTTTGTTGGTACTCATGGCTCCTTTCCTGTAATCGGAAAGTTTCTATTTTTATGCTGTTTTTTGCTACCATCTTAACTCGTTCCATTTTTGTGTTTATTTTTATGTGTCCCCGTACTAGTCGGTGGTCGCTTTCAGTAGAAAATGTGTTTATCACGGACACATCTGTTACTATTTCTTTATGGGAGGATAGGATGTAATCAATTTCATTTTTGGTTGCCCCATTTGGGGACAACCAAGTCCATTTTCTCTCTGGCCTTTTGTTAAAGAAAGTGTTCATTGCAAACAATTTATTTTGTTCTAGGTATTGCATTAACGTGTATCCTTTTTTATTTCTATTCCCTAGTCCAAATTTTCCAATTTTCTCTTCTTTTATTTCTAGCTTTTTTACTATTTTAGCGTTAAAATCTCTTATGATTAAGCTATATCGGGTATTGTCGTCTCTTATCGCCTGCGTGATTTGTTCATAAAATAGTTCTATTGTTTCATCTAGACATGTAGATGTTGGGGAATATACTTGTATAATTTTTAGGTTAAGTTTGTTATTAATTTTAAGTATTAGATATCCTGCTCTATTCGATATTTCTATGAATTTTTTGATGTTGTTGGCGATTTTTCTTCACTATAAAACCAATGCCTCCTTCTGTTTTGTTGTCGTCTCCTTTGTAGTATAGAGTTTCTCCAGATGGTAATTCTATCAATTTTTCACCTTTTTTCCGACTTTGCTTGTACCTAAAGTATCCCATTTTATTCTTTTTAGTTCTTCCTGTAATTCGTATAGTTTTTCATCTTGTAGCATAGATTTATATTGTATGTGCAGATGTCAAAGTTATATTTCGGTTTAACTGGGTTCTCGTCAATTTTTTGCCTCCCCCAGAATCCTTGAGGCAGGCTGATAATTCAGCGAGGGATTCTGAGCTTGTAGCCCAACCCTCCTGGGGTATTTGTGTTTTGTTAACTGACATTTCATTTCTTTTGATGAGCGGGAGGAAATTTGGCGATAAAAAACCGCGCTCGCCGGACATCTTGGTGAGTGAGCTGTGTCCCATCTTTCTCGGGCTTTGGTCGCTGACGTTGATCTATATAGATTCTTCCGCCACCGTTGCTATCGATACCTCCCAGCTCTAGGGTATCCGGCTCACTAGTCTTTAGGTACTTCATTCATACAATTTAGTGTGCCCCTTGCTAGTTTTGGTCCGCCCCGGGTATTTTATTTCCCCGGTACCCTCCATATCTGGCGAGCATTCCCCTATCCGCCACCTGGGGAGGCGCCCGATGGGGGATCTAGCAACCCCTCACGGGCCATTATTATTATTCTTTGTAAATTTGATATTTTTTAAATGGAAAATTATTTTTAATATGTCGACTTTATTATTCCTGTAAGTTTAAATATAACTAATTAATTTGTTAAACATAATCTGAAACCAAAAGTATTGAATCATTCTTAAAATCGCTCTTCTCGATGATAAGATATGACAAAATATTTTCAGAGTAGTACTTAGGATTCTCAAGTTCATGTACACATCGACCATATTTTTGATTTAATTTTTTTTACTTTAATGTCTCTTAGCAATTAATGCCACAGAAGCAAGTATTGTGTTTCTCTAAGTGTCCTTTGTTGAATACCATTTTTTAAGATCATATTTACTTTTTAGAACAAATTAACGTGGAGACCTTTTTTTTCTTTTGGCTGCACGATGTATCATGTACTAAGTCATTTCAATGTGCATTTTCGTGAGTTAGATGTGTTCTTATAAAAATTGGCATTAAACTTATGTAACATAGGGTGATTCAAATTGGACTGCAAGATGTTTTTCTCGAATAACAGAAAATATTGAAAAATTCGAATTTTACTATCAGTGTAAAATACAGACAAAATAGTTATGTATGAAATATAATTTCGGGTAGATGCTCTCCACAACTCTGTTAACATGCAACCATTCTTTTAGCGAGATTTTCCACATTGCTTTCCTCTAGATGCGGCTCTGTTTCATCAATGAAATGTCTGACATTCTCTTTTAGCACTACAACCGGAGCTACATGAATCCTTTCTTTTAAATTTACCTAAAGGAAAAAGTGTAATGGGGTTATATCGCAAGACCGTAATTAATATCACTGCTCCGGGAGCTAACACTGCCAGAAAATTTGGTTTAAAGTACAGTTTCACGTGCTGTGTGACATGTGGCTCCGTTTTGTTAAAACCACATGTTGTTAAAGTTCGAATTGTTGTTTTCTTTAAAAAAAAATTATTAACATTTCTCGATAACATTTGATTTAATTTGATGACAAGTTGCTTTTTAGTGAATATATAAATTTGGTATGTGAATTACCATTCTAGATTTATACCCAAACATTATATATATATATATATATATATATATATATATATATATATATATATAAAATATATAATTTTCAATTACACAAGTTTAATCGTAGCTTCGCAGATACAACAACAAGATTAGCATCTAAACCAAGTATGACCATATCGCCAATAATTGTAATTGTAGCTTTGGATTGATCGTGGATATATCAGTTATGTAGAAAGTTCATACAACTGGACCTATTACACTGTCCTGGGTAACTCCAGAGGCGTTAGGCTGCAATTTTGGTAGATTATCACCTTGCTTAATAAGACATCATCTGCCTTCCAAATACGATTCAATAATTTATCTGTATATTTATTCTGTCGGGCTATGTTTGCTTATAGATCGAAACTGAATGTTGCGTATGAATTCTTATTTTTTCAATATTGGTTTGAGTCACATAAATGCAAAGGCTTTCAAGGCTGCAGTTTTGACGCATTGTGTTGTTCTTGGGCAGCTAGGCCGTAGTCGCATCTCGGCATGACAACCCAAAATCAAACACGTTTGGTCTGAATCGTTTTAGCAGTAGTTTTTCAAACAGCTTACATAGTACCGGCAATAGATTCATGGGTCTATACGGCTCTATGTTGTTTAAATTTTTTCCCAGCTTTTGCTTTATAATTATTTGCGTTGGGTAAAAAATATTTTAGTTTGGGTACGGTGTTAAAATTGAGGGTAATAATTTATAGATATTTGGAGGTAATTTCTTGCAGCATTTTACCAGTAATTAAGTCCCAACTTGATACCTTCTTTTGATAAATTTTATTTATACTTCCAGTAGAGTAAAGTTCCTACTATAATAGATAGTTCTATACAAA
Source organism: Sinelater perroti (assembly GCA_036346155.1). NCBI lineage: Eukaryota > Metazoa > Arthropoda > Insecta > Coleoptera > Elateridae > Sinelater > Sinelater perroti. The sequence continues at coordinate 3,736,547 of JARFIY010000067.1, forward strand.
ACAGTACTTCTAAAAAATTATAGCTTAAAGATATTCGCCTGTTGTTTAGCAAAACAGTAAATTTATCCTTGGCGTTTCTTGAGCATTTTGATTTTCATGTTTAACTGCTGTAGTCTCTTGCATACACTTATTTTTGATATGTAATGATAGTTGCTTCATGTTTTATTTGCTGGTTAAGCTTATTTTTTATTTTCTGTTAATTGTATTATTTGTCATTATTTACGTAATTTACGTTTTTTGCAATTTTTTCTTGGCTTTTGTTAAGTTTATTTATAAGTTTACAATCTGTCTCTAGCAACATTCAATAACTAGCTTGACAGTTTACTGGTATATTAGACATGTAGAAAATATTTCACCGAAAATTTCTTTATATTAATACAAACAGGTTTTGTAATTACCAAATTATTTAAACACTACAGTACACTTTATACTAAACGGTTTGGTAGGTTAGTTGGCTTAAATTTCTTAAGTCTGGATTCTTCATCGCCAAAATTTAATAGATCCTCGACCAGCGAATTAGGCTGAGCACTTATTCTGTCACGATAGCAAACACTGCACTGTTGTATTTCCTTGTTTACCGTTGTAATACCTAGGCCTTGACGTATGACCTCCTTCAAGACGAACCATGGGGCGTCTACCAAGGAGTGCAGCACTTTTGATTAGAATCTTTGAATGACGTAGATGTTTGATCTGCTTGCAGTTCCCCAGAGTCATATTCCAAATAGAGCTTACAATCTATTTATAAAGTAATATTTTACTCTCCAAAGACAGATTTGCGACCAATCAGCCAGTATACTTGCCGAATCCTTAAACTCATCTGCTTTAGTTTAATAAAAATATACTTTTCCACGTAAAACGCCTATCTAAATGCATACCTAAGTATTTTACATTATAGTTTTGTGGTATTTGTCTGTTATTTAAAATAGACAGGTGCTTTTCTTTGTCGTAAAAATTACGTTAATGTGGATACGCTATTTTTAAACCATATTTCTAACTTGCACAGACACGCTTGTAAATAACCAGATGTCATAATCGTATCAGAATGCGATGAAAAAAATGCTGTATCATCAGCGAAAACAGCAACTGAAGCTAATGATGAGGTAGCTAGGTCAGCAGTATACAGTAAATATAGGAGCGGGTCTAACACGCTTTCTTGGAGGCACCAGCTTTGATTAGTGTGACTATTGGTAAGACAAGATTTAAGTACTGCATAGTAGTTTAACGGTAGTAGTTTTTTAATTTTGAATAATAGCCCTTCGTGTCAGACCTTGTCGAAGGCCTGCACCACATTGAGGAATACGGCTTTATGTTTATGTTTTATTTTCAAAGTCTTTTAACATTGTATCTACAACTTTATAAATTTGTTTAATTGTGGTGAGCTGCTTGCGGAAGCCAAATTGGTGGTTGGGAATGTGTTATTCCCCAAAACTATAGGCATTAGTTTCTGCAAAAACAGCTTTTCAAAAACCTTTTACAACATTGGTAAAAGGCAAATTGGTTTAAAATAAGATACCCCCATCGCTTATTTTGCACGGTTTGAGTGTCGGTGTGATTGTTGCAACCTTCTATTGCCTAGAAAAATATTGTGCTCTTATCACGGCATTGAACAAATAGGTGATGTATTTGAAGCCTTTCTCTACTAGCTTTTTAAGAATTTTTTTCCTGACTAAATCGTAACCAGGCGCTTTATTTGTATTTTTTTTTGTTATTGGATTAATGCAAATTTACAATCTACTTAATAAAGTAATAAGTAAATGGGTTGAAAGAAGTTCACTTGAGTCAAGGGCCATCCATTGACGGCTCTCTGGATTCACCTAGCTAGGTCTTCTGGCCATGTTCTGTTAAGTCTTCTATTTTCCATTGATTGTCTGAACAGTTCACTGATTATGCTTCGATTTTTATGTTTAACAGAGTAAGCACTGATGACGTCGTGTATAAATGGTATTTTGAGGTCGTCGTGTATGGTGTTGTTGGAGACATACCAAGGTTTTAGATTGAAAGGTTTGTAAAACTTTTGTATTAGACGGTTTGCTGCAGCTCCATAATTCGACACCAATGTCCAATAGGCCTAAAAATGGTTTTGTATATGAGGAGTTTGTTCTGTAGTGAGAGCTGGGATCTACGATTTAGTAACCAAGACATGTTCCTCACTTTTAAATCTAATTGACGTCTTTTTGCCTTAATGTGTGTTCTCCAAGTTAGTTTTGCGTCAAGATGAAGGCCGAGGTATTTAACTTCTCCTTTGACAGGAATGGGAGTGTTATTGAAGGTAAGAGGAGGACATTCGGCTCTTCGTGTTGTGAACATGACTTGACACGACTTATCAACGTTTAGATTAATTTTTTGGAGTTGATCAAGATAGGCTTGCAATTTTGCAGAAGCGCATATAGGATCGAGATCTGTAGAAAGGATGGCTGTATCATCAGCGAACTTTGCTGGTAGTGTATCCTCGCTGGCTGGTATATCAGCGGTAAACAGTAAGTACAAGAAAGGTTCCAGAACACTTCCTTGGGGTACACCAGAGTTGATAGTCTGGTAGTCAGATAATGAGTCTTCGAATTTAACTTGGAAGTAACGGTTGGACATGTATGACTTAAGGATGAGGAACAATTGATTTGGTAAGTGTTGTTTAAGTTTAAAAAGTAAGCCTGCATGCCACACCCTGTCAAACGCCTGTTTTACGTCTAAAAATGCTGATGTACATGTTTGTTTTGCTTCTAAGCTTTCTTTGATTTTATTAACGATTCTATGGCTCTGTTGGATAGTGAAGTGATTGGGTCTGAAGCCGAATTGGTGGTTAGGGATTAAGGCATCTATATGTGTTACGTTTGCAATACTGGTGAGGATAAGTTTTTCGAAAATTTTGGACATTACAGGAAGGAGGCTTATTGGCCTATAGGAAGTGGCATCAGTTGGAGGTTTTCCTGGCTTCAGTATCATGATTATTATTGCATACTTCCATAGTATCGGATAGTAGCACAGGCGTAGTACGCTGTTATATATGGTTGTGAGTAATACAATAGCTTTTCTAAGGCAATTTTTTCAGTACTTCACCTGTAATGAGATCATATCCAGGAGCTTTATGGGGATTTAAGAGACTTATTTCTTTTTTGACTTCTGCAGGTGAAATAGGCTTGGATGGAAGAGACATCTGACAAGGGGTGTTTAAGAATGTTTGTATTTCGACATCATCTTCATCATCGTTGAGGATATCAGGAGCAGAAAATACACTAGCAAGGTGTTCTGCAAATCTGTTGGATTTTTCAATATTCGTCCGCGCCCAGCTCCCATCAGCTTTTCGTAGAGGTGGAATAGATACTATGGGTCTTTTGAATTTCTTTGTCGCGTTCCACAGAGAGTGATCATCAGTAGATACATTGACGATGTAGTGTTCGAAGGATTCGTTTTTTGTTTCTTGGATAGCATTGTGGAAATTGTGCGTTATTCGATTTAAATAAGTTTTGTCAAGTGGATTCCTGGTAGTCTGCCACCTGCGCCGAGCTCTGCGCTTTGCGATGACCAATTCTCTAATATGAAGCGGAATGTTCTGATTGTTGCGGGTGAGACCATGGGGTTCTGGAGTAGAGGTCCAGGAAGCGCTTTGTCTTAACGTAGTTAGGTACTGCACAGCTTCATCTATGTCCTCCTTATCTTTTAAGCGGATATTTAGTGATATATTATCGTTGATATGTTGACGGAATAGGTTCCAATCAGTCTTTTTGGAAGACAGTCTCTGTTGTGGCTTTTTCCATATAATACTGGTGCTTAGAGTTATTATTACAGGACTGTGGTCAGAGTGCAGATCTAAATTGGATTCAATATCACTATGTAGGTCTGAGATTCCCTTAGTTATGGCAAAGTCTAACAGGCCGGAGATTTTATTTCGATTGATCGGCCAATAAGTTGGCTCTCCAGTCGACAAATAATTGAAAGTATTTAGTTCTAAACCTCTCAATAATGTTCTGCCTTTAGGAGTAATCAGCCTAGATCCCCAGGCTGCATTTTTAGCATTCCAGTCTGCGGCAACTAAAAAGTGTGAGCCGAGTCGTTGGAAGAACTCGAGGTATACATCGCATGTTATAGAATAACATGGTGGACAATATATTGAAGCAATTTTAATAGGTCGAGGGAAAGTATCTACTTTTATGATGGTACTTTGAATTTTGTGTGTTATGTATGGTTGGAGTACGTGATGTTTTATTGAAGATCTGATTATGATTGCAGACCCTGTGTGAGCCGCATCATCAGGATGGTTAGCATAGTAAATGGAATAGTATGGTATTTTAAGAGTTGTCCTTTGTGTTGAATGACTTTCAGCGATTAGAAGGATATCAATTTTATTTATGTTAAGAAATAGCGTAAGTTCCTGAATATGGTTTGATAAGCCATTTGCGTTCCATTCTGCAATTCTAAGTGCAGGGGCCATTATTGAGTTAATTTATTGATAACTGTTGTCAGCATGATTAGAATCATACTGTTCCGGTTGAGTACTTGATTGAACATATTCTTAAAATCATTAAGGAATATAGTAAATTTGCTAGTTAGGTCTGTTTCGGTGTTGTTAGATGGGATGTTAGGTTGTACTGCGGTCATTTGGATATAAGTAGGGGTTGGGGTTGTTGGATGTAGTGGAGTATTAGTTGTAATATTTTGTGACAAAGGACTGGGCCTGGTTGGTCTTAAGTGATGATTTCTGTTTATTAAGTCTTGATAAACTTTACAGCCTTTGTAGTTCGCTGGATGATTTTTCTGACATAGAGCACATGTTGCTGGTGTATTTTTAGACTTGCTGCAACTAGAGGTGTTATGTGGTCCTCCGCATTTAACACACTTAAACGGTTTCCTACAACAGGTTTTCGTGTGTCCATAGTCTTGGCATCTTGTGCATTGTACGATCCCACCATTATTTCTTGGCGCTTCTACTCGAATTTTAGAATGATACAGAAATTCTAATTTAAAGATGTCTTTATTATTGTTTTGTGGCTCGAGATCTACAAAGAATAGAGGTAAGGGCTCTTTAGTAATCCGATGCCTGACATTTGTAATATTACGAACTTTGTGTTCTTCTTTCTCGAGTTCTTGTGTAATTTCTGGTAGGGGAATAGAAGGGTGGATGCCTCATATGACTACACGGTATGCTCTATCTTGTTTTAACTGATATGAATGGTGCACAATTTCTTCTTCACAAACGTGACGGAACTTGTGCTAAGTTATCGATCATGTCTTTGTAATTTGAGACTACGTATATAAAGATTGGTGGAGGTTTCGGTTCTCTTTTTGGAGGGGTTGAAGTATTAGACCTGTTGTTATCGCTTTCAGAGAGAAGTGAGAACTGATTAACATTTTCTATTTGAGCATCAATTTCAGAAGAATTTTGTCGTTTTGCTCTTTTTCTTTTGGTTACTATTTGCCAGGCGTGTTTAGTTTGATTTTGTGTTTCATTGTAGTTCATTGTTTCATCATCACATGCTAAGTTATCTTCTGTGGTTTTATAGTTTATATTGCTGCTAACAGAATTATCATAATTTGCACTAATCTTCTGTGCTGATAGTACAGGTGGATTATAAGTTGATGTGAATGAGGGTGCTATTTTACTTGGCTGTTGATTGAATCCTATTAAAGGTACTTGATTCGCTGGGGATTGATTGGGGTACATTAGTGGCATTTGGTATGTTTGATGACTGCACAATAGGCTTATTATAGTAATTACCATTTTGTCCGAATTCATTATTGGCTTGAGTGTTAAATTGTGGAAGGGAACATGTTCCCGATCCCGAGTGTTTATCGTTCGCATGCAGTGTAATAGGATTCTTAATAATGCGCACTTTTAAATATTATGAAAACGTTTAAAAATATACACGATTTTTCGAAATGGTAATTAATAAATATATAAATTTGCCTGACCTTAAGCAAGGCTACGGCTGCGGCTCCGCCGTTGTGATAACTCAGGTATAGCTCGGCACGCACGTTCGGTCTGCTTGAAGGCACTAGCAAGAATCCTTATTTGTATTTAGATCTAATACAATTATTGTCTTGATGTTAAATGTGATGAAAAGCAGGCAGTTTCTACTTTCCCTTGACTGCATTAAAACTTTTTTAGTTTGCAGTATTTTAGTAGTTTTTAAATGTTAATTAATTATTTTGCATAAGTTATTTTTAATCAAAAAATGAAACATATGATAGCGTTTTAAAATTTCCGCGATAACGTTTTAGAGTACTTATAATTTATAACAATTTGATCGTGTTATCGATATAAATTTTTAATGTAAATCAGCACCTAATAAATGTAAGTATCGAATATTGTTAATCAATTAACAATTACATAAACTTCGTGTTTAAAAAAAGAAAATTAAATAATTTCGACGTATTATATATGCATAGACGTTATTTATTTAAATTAGCATAAATCAGAAGACAAGTGACGCAAGCAAATTTTTTATACATATTTATATTTAACTTTTTATATATTGTTAGTAGAAAGACTTGTTATAATTTATAACCTTCATTAGCTTATCATTAAATCTTTCTTGTTATAATAAATCGTAATATTAAATAGTTTACTTAAATGTTAACGATACTTCAACTTCATTATGGTAATTACTTTTATATTTTATATTTGTTTAGATAATTATTTAGAAATTATTTTATAAGTTTAACGAAACAAATAATTGTAATATGTAGATAAACAACTTAGTTTCATAAAATAAAATAAAAACTTCTAAACCATACTTTAGCAGAAAGGTAAGAGTTTTTTGCATTCATAAGTGATATAAACATGTTGGTCGACTTGTATGATGTATAAAAAAAGTTGTTAATAATAAAATAAGAACATTAAAGAAAAATAAGACATTAATGTTTTGCTATTTACATTCATAAGTAGTTTAAACGCTTTATTTTAATAGATAGATTTTATTACTTTACATTTTTTCTGAGAATATTTTAATATTATAAAAGATTAACCCTTTAGATCAATTAAAACTTGGATATAGTATAGAAAATTAACTTCGTATTTTATATTTAATAGTTAGATTAATTCTTTTTAAGTATATATTTATAACCAAACACCAAATATAAATTTAAGAAGCAACAACAAAAGCCAGAAATCTTCGTAAAAAAGCAATCAAAAAGAAACTTTTATTTAAAGCGTTCTTCTTTGATAGTCCTTTAAGTGTTTTATGGTAACAAAAATACGATTACAGTTCTATTTAAAGTGTATTTTTCCACTGCATCTTCATCTAGATAAAAAGCGCATAAAATCAAACAATTGAGACAGCGACTGTTCTTAGAAAGGAAAAATTTGTAATTATTATCTCGATGATGGTAATTATATTAAAGCATCCATTACTTAAATGGAGCTAATTTTAGGTAACGCAATTAAGAATAAGATTATCATAGCCAATATCTTTAATAAATTGGAAACACTTGAAATAGAAGAATTCTAACCACCCCCTTTTAAACTTTGCGTCTAGTGACTACTAATATGTTTAAATAATTTCACTTAAAATTATGGAATATTTTAAATTATTTTTCTGTAGTGGAACCAGACTTATACGACCTTAGCCAACAACGTTTAAAGTGACAAAGAAGCAAGTATTTACCAAATGTCATAAAAGTTTTATAAGCTAAACAATCAAAGATTTGCAAATATGGATACACTCTGTGACAGAGATGTTCAGTGAATTATTTATACAATTTAGTTTTAAAAATGAGTTTGTAAAAAATATTTTTTATTTGAAATATTTTAATAAAACCTATTCTTCAATACGTAGAATAATATTGCAATAGTGAAATTAAATAAGGGAAGCCCGAGGAAAGTGGTAGATAGTTAAAAAAAACAAGAGGAATCTTAAAAAAACGAAAAGAACAAGAATACTCAAAGGAATTCAAAATGTAGAAGCTAAAGAAAGTAAAAGGAGGATAGGCAAATAAGGCCCCCAAAAAAATTTGGGTACCCAGACGAAATATATGTTAATCGAAAGCCCAAGTGTCCTGAGCAATATTATCTAAGGAAGCAATCAGGTACAACCTCTTTGAACAAAGATATAGGCCTTAGAACTTAGAAAAAATATTCCATAGCGCCTGTACGGAGAGTAGTACAAAAATGATCTCGGTGTCTAGTGATAGGAGAGAGTCTGCTCAAATAGGATTTATCGCAATTACAACCTAAAACTGAATCTGGTCTTAGTTACTGGCTTTAGAATTTGACCTGACAGTGGAACTACAAAGTGCCGCACGATGAGGAATGAGGATTTAAACAAGAGCCTAAAATTTCGCGACACCAAATTCGGTGAGTTTCAGAGGGTAGCAAGAAAGCGATCTGAAATATAAGCTTTAGGACTGTTAGAAAAAAAAGGTCACAGCGCCGGCTAGAAAAAACGTACAGATTATCTTGGTGTCTAATGATAGAGGACAGTCAGCTCTAATAAGATTTATTGAAATCAGAACTTAAAATTATTTCTGGCCTTAGAACATGACCTAGATAGAACTTTTGGTCTCGTCGTATATTCTAGTTAGAACTTATTACAGTTATTGCGCGGGGGGGGGGGCAGCGTCCAAAGGGTTTTGCCTATCCTCCTTTAGGAAAGTCGCAAAAATAGTAGAAGCCCCCAAAACAACAAATACCAATAAAGATAGAGGAAAATTATAGAGAAGAAAAAGCAATAGAAGAGATGGTAACAATTATGTAAACAATGGATAAAATAAAAAAGCAAAAACAAATTTACCAAAAAAACAATTGAAAAACGAATTTACTAAGATAAAGAAAGAACCATAAAAAGTTAAAACAAATTGGAAGAAGACGCAACAAAATGACAAAAAAAGAACACCTAGAAAAAATGAGGAATATTCTGGAAAATAAATTAAAAAGAAGCAAGAAACAAGAAGAAAAGAAATAATATAATAACAAAAGGAATTAAATTAAAAGAGAGTCAGATTAAAAAAAAGAGTGCAATAACTAATAAAAAATATGGTTAATATTGAAACGGAAGTTAAAAATGAAAAAAAGGATAATCAAAGTCGGAAGGTATTTACAACATTCTTGGGAAAATAAAAAGAAATTGATGAAAAGGAAAAGTGTATTGAGGGGTGCGAAATTTTATTTAGAAATTAACCAAACATTTAAGGAGAGAAAAGTGCAAGCGCAAATGAATAGTGTTGTCAATGCAGAAAGTCGGTTAAGTTTAGATATCAAAAAAATAATAAAAAAAAATGGAACCGCAGCAGCCAAGAGCTATCAGAAAAATTAAAGAACAATTAAAAAATATGATGAAAAGAGAACGAAAAATGAAAAACGACAAGATAAAAACAAAAATGTAAATCGGGTTCAATACCTAGAATGTAAAAATAATTATGAGAATAGAAAAATAAAAGAAGTAAAGAAACAAAAAAAGAACTACTTTTTTGGCGCTCTTACAGGCAGTGCAGCCTTAAGGGCTTATTGTGCCTACTAACATGCACTTATTGTAGGATATTCACACACACTCATGGGTTGAGCGAGACTCGAACTCGCGCGCGCCGGCTCGAAGACCGAGGCAACTGCTTGAACCTGCTGAGCACCGTATCCCCAAAAGGACTACTAGACTGGGGGGAAATAAGGTGAGAGGAAAAGAAAAATAGATTAGAAAAAGTATTCAATAATGTACAGAAAAGAAAAAACAGAAAATAATGCGGCATTTATAGTAAATAAAGCGATTATAAAAAGAATCATAAAGTTCGGAAAGACAAACAGTAGAATATCATTTTAAAAAATAAAAAACAGCACAGCTAACAGCCCTAGCAATAGATAACAAAAACAAAAAAATTATAAAAGATTAGATGTTTATGAAAAAATACCAAGTCAGGGCACAATAGTATTATTATCTAAAGAAAAAATCATAAACAATACAACAGAGAAACATAATATTCTCGATATCACTACAGCCAAAGAAAGGAGATAATGTAATCTGACAACATAAATATGATAATACCAATTACAATTTCTTGGCTCAAGAAAAAGTTCGAAATTAGATGTCTAATACCAATAAAAAAACTGGCTAGATCATATCCTCACAAAAAGAGACAAAGTGTGGTACAAGACGTACAGTCATACCAACGAACAAGTACAAATACTAATTACCAGTAATAACAAAAGTAAATTTGAAAATATTTGAAAATAGAAAAGGTGGAAAAATCTAAAGAAAATAGAACATCTATAAAATGAAAATAAAATAGAATATAAGAAAGAATTATAAACAAGACTAGAAAGAATAAAAGGATAATAGGAAGGAAACAAAAACACTACAAAAGAAAAAATAACTCTATTAAATAACAATTACAAGATACCATAGTGATATTAACTTCTATTTCCTTAATTTTTATAAAATTGGTAGCGTAGCAACATGCAGCTGAAATCCACGTACCCCGTCTAGTTAATATTGGTTGAGGTGGTAGAGCTAAGTCAGGTGCCATTTCTTTAAAAGGTCTTATCCTAGATGGCGTTTTAAAAAACTCTTTTTTGCTGAAGATATGAACGTATCCACGTCAGAAAATTGTTTACGTATTTCCTCTGCTACACGATGTATTCCATGGACAAGGCATGTCAAATGCAACATACTGTGGAAATATTTCAGAGTATTTTCTGCTTACACACATTAAGGACATTGTCATAAAGAATTTTCACTGGCCAAAGTAGTAACAGAGAAATCGTAAATAATTGTGTGATTACACTACTATTTATTCTCTCAAGAAATTCAGTATTTAAATAATAAATTTTAGATGCTTGATCCGGCCCCAAATCCAACAATTACATTTCCGATGTGCCTGCAACATCAGGTTGTATTGATACAGAAAAGCTAAAGTTTGTAATTTACAACTTACCTTCCTCAAGCATCTGTTGTCTCATCTATTGACCCCCAAATCTTCTTGTCTTTTATGTTTCTTCGAATTTCATCCATGATGGATTTGTAAGCTCTGTCGAGATAATTTTTTCTGAGCGTTGATTCATTTGCTAAATTTTGTTTGACATGCTTTTCGAAAAGTGACCGCAAGGACGGATTTTGTAATTTTCATAACGAAATTCCAGCACTCACAAAGGCATTACGTGAGTCAAACGGAAACTCAGATTGTCGATTGAATGTTGACACAAACGTTTTCAGTAACGGAGTTTTTTCTTTTCGATTGTTCTTTTATGGAAGAGTCCTTTAGTGTATTGAGTGACAAAATACTTTTTCTCGAAATTCACTGGTTTTTCACAGATTTTACAAAAAGCACAGAACCATCAGTTGAAAAAATATCACTTCCAAACTCTCGCACAAATTTATTTAATTTGTCGGTGACACAAGAACGCACTTTCGGCGTTATAGCAGAAACAAACCTTCTTTTATAAGAATGAATGAAAATGAATGTCAATCACTAAACAAAATAGGTATTAATGCTAAAGTAGGTATACATTTTCAGGTCGAATTCTTGGTAAAGAATTAACAGATTATCGGGAACAAGTAAATAACGTAGGTAATAATGAGATGGGACTTTTGTTACTACCATTTGTTCTATGAAAAACCAAATTTATGTGACTAATATAGGCAGTTATAACTGTTATAAGCAAAAAAGGTATTTATAAATAAAAATAGTCGAAATAAGCATTTTAGGCATTTTGTCTTAGCATCCGTACTTTATTAATATATAAGGTCAATAAACCATGATATTAAACAAATACTAAAAAATGAGGATGTAGTTAAAGCATTTAAAGAAAAAAGACTAAGATAGTATAGTCACATAGCTAGAATAAATATTCTATAGGTAAGAGGATAACAAAATGGAAACCACAAAGAAAACAAGGAGCAAGTAATTAAAGATATAAACAAATTACAAGTTGGAAAAGAAGATGAAGGACGGAAATATGTGGAGAAAATAGTTAACAGAACGATAGAACATATCAAACAAGAAAGTGTAATGTGGAGTAGAGTGACGTATCATTACTTACACAGACCATACAGCTTTAGAAGAAGAAGAACACCTATACGTATTATAAGTAATTTCTTGTGTAATAAATATTTATGTAATTATAGTATTTCAACATTAGGTGAGTGCATAATTTTATTAAATGTGTAAACACTTATGCAAAACACATTTGCCTAAATAGTGGTAAATTACTAAAAGTCATTTTGTTCATTTAAATTATGTTTTTTATTGGCTATTCGTAATTAAAGTGTCTTTAATAAGTTAGATAGCCGTGTAGATAATGTTTATTTGACGAGGCTAGTTTGTTATTAGTTATATAATTTTTATTTCATGTTTTATATACAATATACGTAAATGATTATCTATTAACCTTGGTAAGTCTAGCATTTGCATTGAAATGATTGCCATCAATTTTGTTTAGTAGTTATGCTAATTATATTACTATATTTATTCCGCATGCAATTAAGCAATTTTTTTTTATATTGTACAATAAATTAGCAATCAGAATATGTATTCTGTAGGCTAATGTGCTAACATAGGATCTTAAATATGAAAATCCTTATCGGTCATGACGAGGCCTCTACCATCGAAGAGTCCTCGTCGCTTTCATCCGATGTTGTTTGGCCAGAGACGTTTTAGCCTTCTGTTGTCTTGAGGGTATAGAAGTGGGCGTATAAGAGGGTTGCTGTGTGTTGTAAGTCTGGTATGATGGTTGTTGCTTCTTTGCTGGATAACTTCAGTGATGTATGGGATGCGGAGGTCATTATGCAGTGTATTATTAGACATATACCATGGAGCGTTAGTGAGTTCACGCAGGATTTTGGATTGGGATCTTTGGGCAATGGAAATATTTGACTTGCTGGCACAGCCCCACAATTCAATGCCGTATGTCCATATGGGTAGTAATATTACTTTATATAGTAAAATTTTTTCCTCGAGTGGTAGATGCGATTTTCTTCCAAGCAGCCAGTGTAACTCCTTGAACCTCAGATCTATTTGTTTCCTCTCTCTGGTTATGTGTTCTTTCCAATTCATTTTTTAGTCAAGATGTAGTCCTAGATAACGCACTGAAGAAGATTGTGTAATGGGAGCATTGTTGAAGGTGACCGAAGGACATCTACCTTTTCTCAGTGTAAAGGTTACTTGGGTTGATTTTGATGCATTAATTCTTATTTTCCATTTGTTGGCCCAGTTTCCAATTAGGTTTAGATGGTCTTGCAGGTAAGAAGCTGCGATTATGGGATTTTCGTGACTAGCCAGAATAGCTGTGTCATCAGCAAACGTACCGATTAAGGTATTTGTTGTGGTTGGGAGATCTGCTGTATATAATGAGTATAGCAGGGGGGCTAAAACGCTGCCTTGTGGTACTCCAGCTTTAATATCGTATGAGTCAGAGAATTCACCATTTACTTTAGCTCTAAATTGACGGTCTTTTAAATAGGATTTAAGTAGGTAGAAGAGAGAGGGAAGAAGGAGCTTGATTTTATAAAGAAGGCCATCATGCCAAACTTTGTCGAAGGCTTGGCCTATGTCCAAAAAAGCCGATGTACAATATTCTTTATTTTCCAGGGATGTGTTAATTTTGTGAACTACTCGATGACATTGCTGGATCGTTGAGTGCTGTAACCGGAATCCGAATTGGTGGTCAGGGATAACATATAAAAATGAGTTCATTCTGCTGCGGATTAGTTTTTCCAGTAGTTTGGAGATAGGTGATAACAAGCTTATTGGTCTGTAGGAAGATATATGATTTGGGTTTTTGCCAGGCTTGGGGATCATAATTATTTCAGCAACTTTTAGTTGTTTGGGCCAATACTGTAGTCTTAAAACCGCATTGAATATATATGTGAGCATTACAATACCTTTCTTGGGGAGTTCTTTCAACATTTTTGGTGTAATCAGGTCAGGACCTGGAGCTTTTCTAATATTTGATTGAGTTATTACATCTATGATTTCTTTAGGAATGATTGGTTTTATAGGTTCTGCGGGAGGAGGATTGTTGTTCAGAAAATCGGAAACTTCTTGATTTGGTGTGTTATCGTGAGGAGTAAATACTTCTGCTAGATATTGGGCGAATAGGTCGGCTTTTTCCTTGTTGCTTCTTGCCCATGGCCCCGGGGTGGGATCTTGCTTGCGAACTGGGGGGTTTGCGTGAACTGGTTTGAGAGCTGCTTTAACTGGTCTCCAGATGGAATTATCATAACGATTCAAGTTTAATATGTAGTTTCTAAACGATACAAGTTGAGATTCCTTTATTTGGCGTTTGAGTTTCCTTGTTATTTGGTTATAAGCTGTTTTGTCTGTTAGGGAATGGCTACGGTGCCATTTTGCTCTGGCTTCTCTTTTTTCTGCTATTAGTTTTTTAATTTCTAAAGAGATATTAATGTTACTAACATGAATTTTCGAGGGCGGCGTTGCCTGGTGAGCGGCTTGTAATAATATTGTGGTTAGGTTATTTAAGGCATCCTCTACTTCATTGGGTTCTTTTAGTCTTATTTTTAGATTGATGCTTTCGTTGATTTTATTCCTGTAGTCTTCCCAATCAGTTTTTGAATTATAAATCTTAGGTGGCTTTTTAACATTTATTATAGTTGTGCTGACTGTTGCTATTACTGGTGAGTGATCGGAAGATAAATCTAAGTTGGGGACAATGTCCAAATAGGAGTTTGAAATGCCGTTAGTGACGAAAAAGTCCAGGAGGTCTGGAATTTTCCCGGGATCAGTTGGCCAATAAGTTGGACTGCCCGTTGATAAGAAATTGTATTTCGCTTCGTGTAGGACCTTGGCTAATTCTCTTCCTTTCGTGGTAGTAGTTCGTGATCCCCATAGGGTATTTTTACTGTTGTAGTCGCCACCAGCGAGAAACTTAGTGCCAAGCGTTTTAAAGAATTCTTCAAAATGTTCTTTTTTAAGTTGGTGGCGAGGGGGACAATATATAGCACTTATGGTTATGTCAAATGGTAGAGTTTTAACTTTTATCGAAGTGGCTTGTAAGTAATCTTTTGCATATTCAGGTAGTACATAATGCTCGATGGTGTATTTTATTAATATTGCAGATCCTGCGTGGGCTGTGTTGTCTGGGTGATTAGTGTGGTAGAATTTGTATCCGGGAATCTTAAAGTATGACATGTTGGTAAGGTGGGATTCGCTGATTAAAAGAATGTCAATTAGGTTGTAGTGAAGGAAGGTTTTTATTTCTTCTTTATGTTGTAAGATGCCATTGGCGTTTCAAAGTGCTATTCGAAGGAACTTGGCCATTACTTTTGTCCAATTAACATGGTTAGCATGTTTAGTACCATGCTATTCTGATGTAAAAGCTGGTTAAACATGTTTTTGAATTCTTCTAAGAACTTATTTAACAGTTTGCTGATGTTATCTTCTGTATTAACATTCTGTGATTGTGGTGTGTAATTAGTATTATTGTTGGCTGTTTTAGTGTAGTTGTAGTTTTGAAGTGGGTTGTTAACAATAGGTGCAGGTGTTTGTTGATTAAGATTTGATAATGTTGGAGTAATATGAGGATTAACATTGTTGTTTGAGACAGGGTTTCTTTTGTATAAACGATGGTAATATTCACAACCTCTGTAATTCGCAGGGTGTGGACCTCCACATAAAGCGCATGTAGCTGGGGTGTCCCTAGTTTTTTTGCAACTGGCGGTACTGTGCGTATTGCCACATTTTACACATTTAAAGGGTCTGTTACAGTATAGTGTCCATATAATTGACATCGTGTGCATTGTATTACGTTGTTTTGTTTTCTTGGAGGTTCGATTTGTACAACGGAATGACATAACGTACGGATATCGTAGACTCTTTTATTATTGTCTGCTGGTTCTAGGTCCACAAACAACGTATTCAGCGGTGTTTTGTCCTTTCTGCTTAACACATTGATGATATTCCTTACCTTATGCCCCTGGGATTCGAGATCATCTATTATATCTTGAGTGTCCATGGAATGATGTAAGTATTTTATTACCACTCGAAGAACTCTTTCCTCTTTAGGTTGGTAAGTATGGTGAATGATATTGTTTTCTTTCATGTACTTAGATAGTTTCCTGAAGGTGTCAGGGGTGTTACAATTTATTTTTACTGTATCATTGGACATACTTCTAGAGGAGAACTGCTCCTCTTCAATTATTTCATTTAATTTTTATCATTTCTGGGAAGTTGGCAACTCCGTATACGAAAATGGGAGGAGGTCTAGGGATGATAACTGCGGTTTGGTTGTCGGTGCTTTCTGGGTTAGGATTTAAGGCACTAAATTTATTAGATAATTGTATGTTAGTCGGTGTTATTCCTTTGTTTGTGAATGTTTTTCTTCTCTTGACACTTTTAATTACTTGCCATGAATTTTCGTTTGATGAATTTGCAATTTCTTCATCGCTGGTTGATATCATTCTTTTGTTGTTAATTTGCTGTGGGTGATCATAAATGAATTGTTGTGGGGCGTGCTGTGATTGTAGAAAATATTAAGATTGTTGAGGGTTTAGATTTTGCATGTAAGGTTGTAGTAATTGCTGTTGGTTAGGTGGGAATGTATAAGGCTGTGATAGGAACGTTTGTGACATTTGCGTATTCGTAGCTGGCTGGTGTTGCATAATATTTGTTGATGTCATTGGGTTTTTAAAGGTGAAATAGTTGTTATTACTGAGTTAAACATTGAAATTAAATTAATAAATACAAAAATTTGTCTGACCTTAAGCAAGGCTACGGCTACGGCTCCGCCGTTGTGATAACTCAGGTATAGCTCAGCTCGCACGTTCGGTCTGCTTGAAAGCACTAGCAAGAATGTGATTAAGCAAATTTATATCAATATTAGTTAGAATCTAAATGTACACCTAGTGTTACATTAAAATGCTGTTAGGTTCTTCAATGTCTCAAACATTGTCTAGTAAAATAAAGAAATATTTAGGTATTAATTACACTGTCGCACACAAAAAAAATTGGTGATATTTGGGGGTCTGGCCATGTTTACTATTTTTTTGGGGGTCACTGAATCCGAATTCAGGCTTATTTAGCCCCATCAGGTCAGGATTCTGGCAGAACCTCAAAAAAACAATAATTTAAGATATATAGATAAGATTTAATGATTATTATAATATAAAAAAATGGGCGATAAAAGCTGTGAAATCATTCAAAATATCTGATTTCAACTACTAAAAATTCATCAAAAAATTCTACACTAAATTTTCCCATGAAAATAAAACAAAAATTTCCCAACCCTTAAAATTTTTTTGTAGAGATCAATAAATACAAACTTTCCAAGAAATGCTGATTAATCAAGCTCCAATTATGAGGTAATTAGAAATCGCACGTTGAATAATGTTAATGACAGACGAACTTTCTACCATATTTTCAACTGGAACTCTGACACACTCATATATTACGCAACTACTAATTAGCCTAAGAGAACAGTCGTTAAAAAAGCATAATAAAATACGATATTCAGTAATAAATTGGAAAACTGTAAACACGAAACTGAAACTGAAGCAATTAGATTCGTACATTTAAAAATATCTTTCTGGTTACTTACATCGTCTTCATATTCAAGTAAATGTTGATATAAAATGGAACAAAGAACATTTTATAATTATAATAGTCTAACCTATTTGCCTGTCTGAGAAAACTTAACAGACCAAATTGAATCTTTATAAACATAATAAAAATGAGACAAAGTGGTTAAAGATCTCCATTTATTTAAAGTAAAATAAACGGTTATTCATTCAACTGAACCAATGATCTTCATGTCACCAAAAGCTATATGTAATAAAATTACATGCGGCATTTCTTTTTGAAGCCTCACTTGTAATAAACAAAATTTAAATGATGTTTAATTCACCAAAGATCTTGTTTTTTACGCTTGATATCCTTGAGTTATCCCTGTCTTATTACGTAAAATCCATATTTATGAAGGCATTATGCTAATTAAGTTAGGATCAGAATTAAGAGAACAAATTATTGGTTTCTTAATGCAATAAAATATAATTATTTCAATAAAAAATTGGATTCATTTAAGCCATAGCTAAAATCTAAATTTTAAATCTACTAAAATACTTTCTGTTAATTGCGAAGCTGATAACATATAAATTACATGAATATTTATTTACTTTACTAAAAAAACCAATTCGTTAGCGTCATTGCCTATCATACGTTTATAATGTAAAAAAAAATTTATCTTACATTATAATAAGATACATATATACACCAAAAAAATGTGCTACTTAAATACGATTAATACATAACCGACAAAATGTATTATATAAATGAACAAATTTCTGCATATGAGCAAGTGAAACACAAATTATTTGAAAATATAGTATATTAATTTAAGTTCTAATGCATGTAATTAAATCTTCCAAAAACAATTAAACTGTAACTTCTTGAGACGATAACTTGCAATATGTTGCCATCATAGATTAACGTATCTTATTTAACGCTTTGCGCCAGAGCCAGGGTTCATCTGCTGTGACCAAACATTTAAAGAACGTCTCAAAATCTACACTGTACAACTGCAATGACTGTTGGCAAACTTTCAAACTCTTCTGCTTCTTCTAAACTTTGAGAGTATGGAGGAGAACCCATTGTATATATAACTATCATATTTAAGTTCTTATGGATGATGATATGCAAAATTTTGCGAGACAAATGCGTTGCATCTATCATTTCATCGAATGTAATTCTATTTGTCGTTATCGAGTGGAATATATGTTGAATAATATATAGCTTGTGCGCATGTAATGCGTTGACTGACATCTCTCTTCAGCTGAATTACGTATAGATTGTAAAGTCATGTTAAAATACATTAATGATTTAACAAAAGTTTTGTAAAAAAATATACTAACACTTATTAATATGCTGTACCGGTGCTTTACGCCTATTAATCTGTAATCTGCAATCGGAGGAAATTTGACCTACCCAGTTTTCACATTTCTGGACGAATTATAGCCTCAGGATACCAAAAAAGTTGGTTTGAGCCATTGGTTCGTGTGTGTGTGTGTGTGTGTGTGTGTGTGTCGGTCTATCAGTAAACAGGATATCTCGAGAACCGTAAGAGCTAGAGACTTGAAATTTGGTATGCAAATTACTTGTAGGTAGGGGACGCAGTGGTAAAAATCGGCCGAGTCGTTTGGTCGCAAAATCGGTCGCAAAGCGGTCGCGAATCTAAACGGTGGAAGATACAAAAAATTTATGAGGATAAAAGTGATTTGTTATCATGAGATAAACATGAATTTAAAATAAAAGTTGGTAAAAAAGGAACTCGAAAAAAAATTGAAGCCCAGGATTTTGCAGGAATTACTCAAATAATAGGACAAGGACAGTCGTGTGATGTTCACACCAGATTTTTTAATTTGCGTTCTAGTTTGTATTTTAAATAACAATAATACTAGTAAGCTAGAAATATGCAAACAAGTATCAGACAGTACAGGCCATAAAAATCCATGAGTATAAAAAATTTATTATTAAATAATGGTCAAACTATTGTATAACCAAGGCAAAGAGACTGATATACGGCAATAACATTTTTTGATAATTTAAAAGAATTACAAGTATTGATTTCAGAATAATTTTAAGATATTTTAGGAAATGGACAATATAAGACAATTTATAAGTTATTGTTTGGAAAGAATCCAATTATTCGTTGATACAAGATGTCTCTACACTTGCATATGGTAATGGAATCATTAAATCACTGACATTACTATAAAACAATTGTTAGGAGATATTTTTAATGCAGGTAACAAAGAGAGAAAAAGTCAAAGGTAGATAATTCTTCTTCTTTCTGTGCCATATCCTCGGTGGACGTTGGCGATCATTCTGGACCATTTAACCCTATCGACTGCGGTTCTAAATAAGCCTTCAGATGTCTTTCCGGATCATTGTGTCAGAGAATGCAACCATGATGTTCGGCGTCTTTCCTTGCGTAACAGTAGCAAAATGTTGTATTTGTCATTTCCCATGATACTGCCAATGTATAAAAGTTTTCTCTCCTTAACGGTTTTCATCTCTTTTGTTTCTTTATTCTTAAGTTTGTTACATGATGTATCCAAGATATTCGTAACATGCGTCGATAACACCACATTTCAAACACTTCTAGGCGTTTGCACACAGCATCCGTCAACAGGCTTCAGTACCATACATCAATATAGAAAACACGTAGCATTTTAAAATACGAGTTTGTAGTTGAATATATGTTGCATAGCACAGTTTTCATGTTATTAAAGAGGTTCGTGCTTTTTTAATTCTTTTTTTATTTCCTTAGCTTAATCCCAATTTTCGTTAAATTGTATTCCCAAATATGTAATAAATAGTGTTGTTTGAATCTGGAAGCCATCTACATGAAACATAGCGTTATTTTTGTTATTTGTGTTTACCACTATGACTTTAGTTTTGCTTGTATTTAAACGTATGTTATATTGCGCACATTTCCCTGCTACTCACTCTATAAGTCGTTGCAGTCCCTTTGCTGTATCAGCAAGCAAGACTATATCGTCCGCATATCTTAAGTTATTTATTAGAATGCCATCTTCAGTCTCCTCTAGTGCTTCAGTAAACAGTCTCTCGGAGTATGCGTTAAAAAGTAGCGGAGATAGCACACACCTTTGTCAAACTTCCTGTTGAACCCCGAACTCCTCCGATGTCTTGTCTTCTACTCTTATAAGCGCTTTTTGTTGCCAATAGAGATTAGAAATTATGCGATTATCCTTATCATCAAGATTTGATTGTTGAAGTATTTCTATTAGTTTGTTGTGATTTATCAAAAGCTTTTTAAAGTCGGTAAAGCAGTTAACGTCAGGCGCTCTTTGAATTAGGACATTCGAACAAAATAATGCTTTCTTTGTGCCGAGGCCGCTTCTAAATCCAAATTGTGTTTTTCTTATATTTTGTTCCACCCTTCGGTATATTCGTTTGTGTATAATCTTTATAAATACTTTCAAAATGTGACACATTAAGCTTATTGATTTATATTCTTTGCATCTCTTTGAAATCGGTTTCTTCGAAATGGGAACAAACGTTGAGAGCAACCATTCCCTCTGAATTATTCCAGTGTCATTTATTTGATTAAAGAGATTGGTTGTAATGTTTAGATAGTCTTCTTAAATTAACTTTAGAATGTCGCCCCATACTTTATTCGGTCCGGCTGCTTTGTTACTCTTTAGCTTCTTAATTGAGTTGGAAACTTCTTCTATAGTGATGGTAGGTCCTGTTTCAATTATAATTTCTTCCAAATTTTCTGTGTTCGTCGTTGTACAGTGATTGCATACAATATTTCTATTTGTTTAGTCTTTTGTTTGTATCTAAGATAGCCTCTCCGCTATCGTGCATAAAAATTCCCTTGCGTCTTGTCTTACATATACCGGCAGTGTCTTTCATCTTCTTATGTAAATTAAATACATCGTGTTGCTGTTCTAGTTGTTCAATTATGCTGCATTTTCCTGCTAGCCAGTTTTTTTTCGCTTTTTTAATTTTCCGTTTAACCTGCATATGAAGTCGTTTATATTGTATTTCGTCTCCCCCTCCCTCCATATCTGAGAGGCATTTCTCTATTCGCCACCTGAAGAGGCGCCCGATGGAGGACGAGCAACCCCACACTGGAAGGTAGATAGTTACACTTATAATATATATGCTATTTGATATATATATCAGAGCCAGAAAGTTCCGAAAACAGGAGTGAGGTTAAAAACGAAGAAAGTCTTTATTAAGAAAATATATGTGTTTGATCCAAATTCTATGGTCCCGTAGATGATTTCAAAACGTCAGATCTGTAAAAAATCCGCAAAACATCGTCTAGTTTTTTACAAAATGCCATACAATTGTTAGCACCTGTTCTTAAAACTATAACTCAAAATTTGCAATTTAACAACAATCATTTGAGGAGATCTACTTAATTGTTCTTGAGCAACATAAACGGGCTTACTTACTATTAGGGCGGTCGTCGCCAAAATATATCCATACCTCTAAATAAATTCATAGTACACCGGTGAACCGAAAAAATGCATTCCTCTACAATACGGCAATGTGTGTGAAAATAGTGCTTCTAATAATCAAAGCGCGTACTTTGTACGTATGACTAAAAGATGATAAATTTTCAAATAAATCATTATATTAAGTGCAAGGTCATAAGCCCAAGTCAGTGTCAACTGTTGATGAAGTATTTATAATTGATATTTCTAAGTTTAAAAACTAATTCCTAAATTCGTTACAATGCAAAAACGCTTATTTTAGACAGTAATTGCAAAACTTTGCCCTGTCATTTAACAAGCCGCCAAATAATAAGGTACCGTTATTATCATAACTACAACTCTAGATGCAATAGTATGCCCACTTGCAATCTCAAATAGGAATCCAATTATTACTAAATGTTCATTGGCAGCAACTTTAACAAATGTTCTTATCCTGTTCTGCAAATTATTAACAATCCACCTCATTTACGCATTCAAGAACATCAACATTTAGTTGACTATAATAAATTCGGATATATTAAAACACGTAAGAAAAGATTTATTCAATGACAAGCATTCAATTTCCAGGAGCAAAACTACATCTATTGTAGGAACTAAAAGTTTAGAAAAATAAAAGAAATAAAATGTTGCCAGCTTTACCTTACAATTTTTTATGCAGTTGCCGTAAGCAACATAATTTAATATCTAATAAACCAAAAGATCCCACACCATAGGCATCGTAAAGTAAAAATCTTAGAAAAAGTACACGTAACTCCTCCAATATTTATGCATTATGTACCAAGGAAAACTAAAAAGAGGTAGACTAAGGAACACATGGAAAAAACTGTTTTAAAGGACTTACAACTACAGAACATGTGACGGGGACATGCTAATTATATAGCATAGAACAGGGGTGTTGGGGTTCACGCTGAAGGGGTAGTACCTTTTGCCGGGACGGTCACATCGAGCGTTATAAATGGGAGATGGTTCCCGGTAACTGGTCCCCGCAGGGTGCCCAACCCTCACTTATGGCTCCACGTGCCACACCCTGGAAACTGCATTGACCCGCATGCTAAATAAGTGAGGGTAACCAGATATGGTAAAGAGTCTGCAATGTCTGACCCAGAATGGGCGGTTGCAATGAGCAGACACGGCTCAACAGCCGTAGAGAAGGCAACGTGTCTAAGGGATAGCAACCTGAGAAATTGCTCTGCCTGCCGGAGGCAGAAAAGTGGCAGCCCCACTACCGGCTTAACCTGCACAGCGCTCGTAACGCTGCCAGGGGATTTTAAATTACTGGCAAACTTCATGAGAATCAACCGGACGGATCACCAAGTAGACGAAAAAGGCGTGAAAAGGACAAACGAGCTGGAATTAAGGAGAGAATACAGATAGCCACGTGGAATGTTAGAACTTATGCAAAGAAAAGTATACATAGCAGTTATAAGTGAAACAAAAAAGAAACTAAAAGGCACTAAAGAAACTAATAATTATATAATGATCTACAGCGGAATACCTCAAAACAAACGGGCAAGTAGTGGAGTCGCAATCATGGTCAATAAAAAGTGGAGAAACAAAATAGTAAGCTACGAATATATCAATGAAAGAATAGTAACTACCATAATGAAAATAGATAGAGGACACATGATGGTTATAGGAGTATACGCCCCTGAAGAGGGAAAGAAAGAGGAAACAGAGCAGTTCTACAAACAACTACAGAAAGTAGTAAACAAGTATACAAAGACAGACCACCTCATAATAAGTGGAGACCTAAATGCAAGAGTGGGAAAAGACCCCATCCCAGGAACTGTAGGCACATGCGGCGAAAACGTAATCAACAATAATGGACAAGAACTATGACATTTCGCTACTTTCAACGAACTAAAACTAACAAACACGTTTTCAAGAAAAAGATATACACAAATACACCTGGTCAGCAAGAGGATTAAGATCAATCATAGACTATGTAATAGTCAATAACAAGATGACAAACCTCGTGCAAGACGCAAGAGTTTACAGGGGAATTGATATAAATTCAGATCACTATCTTCTAGTAGCCACTATAACCCTATTAACAAAATGGAAGAAACGAAAAACCACAAACACAAATAACCCAGAAGAAGTTTTCAAAATACATCTCCTTAGAGAGGAAAGTACCCGATATTTATATCAAAACAGACTACAAGAACACTTACTACGTACACCCACTAGTAATGAAATCAATGAAGAATGGGCTAATATAAAGATCGGCATCATTAAAGCAGCGAATGAAGCAGTAGGGAAGAAAAAGAAAAGAAAGAAAACTAGAGGATTAAAAATACGGAATGAAGAAGTAGAGAACGCAATAAGAGAAAAAAGAAGCATATCTAATATATCTACAAAGAAGAACCCCCGAAAATAAACAACGCTACAATGAAAAACGAAACTTAGTAAAACAGATCGTAAGACAAGCCCACGAAGAATCTTGGGAAAAACTGATAAGCAACATAGAACACGACGTATATGGAAGACAGGAATTCGCTTATAAAATGATGAAACATTTGAACAGCACAGTAAAGGACGTAGCAAAATTAAAAACGATTAACGACAAAGAGTGGAAGGAACACTACACAAACCTATGGAATAATCGAGAAATCAACGAACAGGATATTTTAATACAGGATATTGATGAAACTGATTTTACAATTGACGTGATTACCATAGAAGAACTAAGAAAATGCCTAAAGAAAATGAAAAACCGGAAGGCTGCAGGGCCCGATGGAATTAGTATAGAATTATTGAAATATGGAGGACCACTTCTAGAATTCAGAATACTACATCTTTTAAATGAATGTTGGCGAAAGAAGAAGATCCCAACAGAATGGCAGACAGCAGAAGTCATATCAATATTTAAAAAGGGAGACCGCTCAAAATGCTCAAATTATCGGGAATCAGCCTCCTAAACACCACCTATAAATTATACTCCAAAATAATTAATGAAAGAACAAAACCCATAGCTGAGGTATTACTAGACGAAGGGCAATCTGGATTTCAAAGGCCGCTCATGTAGTGACAACATATTCGTTTTAAAGAGATTAATTGAAAAAGAAGAGAATTCAACTTGGAAACCCACCTTGCATTTATAGATTTCGAAAAAGCTTTTGACTGCGTAGACAGACATAAACTCCTAGAAATAATGAAAGAAAAAGGATTCCCTAACCACCTTATAGAAATCATAAGATCATTATATATTAGCACAAACATAGTAATAAGCAACAACGGCAGTAAGTCTGATAAAATTCAAACAAATCAAGGACTAAGACAAGGGTGTGGGCTATCACCCACTTTATTTAATATTTATATCGACGACGTGGTTAAACTTTGGAAACCACAAGTAAATCCAGGGATAAAACTACGAGACGACAAAAACATAAACTTACTGCTATATGCCGATGATTTAACAATAATTCAAAGGAACGAAGACGATCTGCAAAGATCAATTTACCGTCTCAAATTACTCTGCGAAAACTACAATTTGAAAATATCTAAAGACAAAACAAAGATAATGGCCTTCCAAGGAAAACAACCAGTGCGATCGAAAATAATAATAGATGGAAAGACTTTAGAACAGATATCTTATTTCAACTACTTAGGCTCCGACACCACATACGAAAATTATAAAGATGTAGAAAACAAGATTCATAAATTCCAAGCAATTTGCGGGACAATAAATAGAACGCTAAAACACAAAACAAGAATGAAATTTTACAAGACCATGGCCGTCCCTATACTCACTTATGGAAGCGAATCGTGGATAACAAACACAAAAAACAAATCTAGCATACAAGCAGCGGAAATGAGGTTTCTCAGAAATGTTGAAGGTTGCACAAGGAATGATAGGATAAGAAATGAAGAAATAAGGGGAAAACTAGAAATTTTCAACGTTAACGACAAAATAGAAGAATACAGAAACAATTGGAGACAACACGTTAATAGGATGACAGAAGAAAGAATACCGAAACAAATCCTAAACTACCACCCAAGAGGACGCAGAGATGTAGGAAGACCGAAGAAAATATGGTCCTAATCAAATGAAGTTCGGAACAGGCAGAATGGCCTAAGCCTTGACGACAGAAGAAGAAGAAGAACAAAATTAAATGGAGGAATCTGGTGCAAAAAATAGCAACAATAACAGACCCAACCAACGATGCGCATGCCTAACAAACCTGCCAATCAGACTGCTTTATAAACGCCTTAGGAGCCCTTCGCTCCTTAGGAGCTACAGAAAGAAGAAGAAGAATAAGAACTAGTAAGTATAACACCACTGCTAAAAAGTATTTATACTTATCAATAGTAAGCAGTATTTAGAGGTACTATAAAATTACTATAAAGTAAAATATATAAATACAAGAAGATAAAAACAATCCTTAATAAACATAAAGTCACCTGCCACACACTCAGTCTACCGGAGGATGTCATTTAGGATAATAATAAGACATTTGCATCATACAGTCGATAAAGAGGAAATAATTGAAGCATTAACGTCATATGGATACCAAGTAAAAAATTTTATTGTCATTGAACACTAAAAAAACCCTACCATATTTATTCTTTATTAGCCTCAACCAACAAGAAGTGTACAAAATTTACCTTTTTTCTAAACGACATCGTATACGTTGAGCCTCCTCATTAAAAAAAAGAAATTGCAAAGTATAAGGGATGTCAGTGTTATGGTCATACTCAGAATTATTGCACACGCCCATGTCAATGCGTAAAATGTGCTGAAAAGCGTGATTATAACACATATATAAAAAAATAGACTGGAGCAAAACTAAATATGTGTTTAAAACACACCTTGACAGTTACAAGAGTTGCATTGTATATAAAAAAAATCAAACAAAAAACAGTATTCTTTCTCCTCCTAAAGCATAGTATATCATAACAAATTAGATCCAAGAAGCAGCATCAACTGCAGACATTGTACCACAACATAGAGATAAACAAGAAGTCATAATACACACACCATCTTCTCTTACATACGCAACCAAAGTAGCATCACATCAACAAAAAACTTAAAATCTCATTTAGTGATCAAGAATGTCGTCTCCTTCATGTAACAAATAATAAACTGCCACCACACTATAAACTATGAAGAACAAGTTTATGGAAGAGATACGAAACTTAAAAGCCTAATAAGACGATTACTAAACTTTAACCAAAAATAATGGCTCAACTACTCAAGAAACCTAATAAAACGCCAATGGTCTGGATAATCACCTCCAGGAAGCGTTTATGTTATTACATAATAATATAAATATTTTATTAATTTTAAGAACATATTTTACCCCAAATACTTATTTTAAACTAGGTGACTACGGTATATATAACACTAGTTATCCTAATGGCACAACTAGAGATCAATAGATAGTAATAATAAAACATATGTCAGGTACTGCGAAATCCCCAAACACTATTCAAAATATATTCAGGCAACCAGTCTAACTGTAGAAGACTGAAATGGCTTTCCAACTATCCCTGCAGCTTATTCTTCATTAAAACATCAACCCAATAAAAAATTGTCATAAATAGAAAATACAATAGAAATTCAAAAAAGCACCACCGTTTGGTTATCAATGGCAGACACGCCTGGATACAGAACTTTTTTTATATCCATTAAAAACCGACTACAGTACATTAGTTTTCGACATAATCGCCATGCAAATTGAGGTACTTGTCTCACAACGTCTTACAAGGTTTAAAAACTTTCGCGCCTGGCAATGAAGCCACCCTTAACAGGAATCTAAAGCGCAATGTCATCGTCAATCGAATATTTGATTTACTGACATATAGCTAACAAGGATTTAAATAGGATAAGAAAATAAACATAATCAACAGTTACCTTGTTTTCTAATTTTTGAAAATAATGGTTTAGCTTTAACATCTCTACTATCTAAAGACATCGATTGTACGAAAATATATGTTTGTGCTTTAATTAATGCTAATTTTTATCTGTATGTTAGTAATAGCACAATGAATTTTTAATATACTGCTTAAAATAAATTACTTTTATGTTTCAGAAGGAGTCCGCTCCCGGCAAGCAACAGCAAAACAGGCTAGTGATAATTGTCCAAAAGTAAATTCAAATATATAAGGAACTAGTATAAGGAACAATAAATTAGAGTGGTGTTAAGGAAAGTTTAAGAAGCTAATAGAGGGTGGTTTATCAACAAATTTAAGGTAGAGCTAGGAAATAAGACACATAAAACTGAAATTTAATAATTTACGTGCTGGTAAGAAAGCCCGCTGCGCCAGATAAGAGAACAGCGGGCCGCTTACGGTCACAAGAAACAGGCCCGCATTCTCAGAAATTTATGCTATTAACATTAACATTTTTTTTGGGGGCGCACTTACAGGCACTGCAGCCTCAAGGGCTTATTGTGCCCACTAACATGCACTTAATGCTAGGACATTCACACACACCCATGGATTGAGCGAGACTCAAACTCGCGCGCGCCGGCTAGAGGACACAGCCAACTGATTGAACCATCTGAGCCACCGCGTCCCCAACGTTAACATTATGACCTAGTAATAAATAATGATCAAATAATACAAACATCGGAATACGCAGTAACATCAACATTTTGGCGAAGAGCGATTATCAGAATCTGCTCATTTCGGAAGAAAAACAAAGACAATAACATGGAAAAAATACTAGAGGAAATTTTATCCAAATCAGAGGAGATGGAAACTTGAAGTGTTCGTATATAAAATAAACTAGATGAAATAAGGGCAGAAACAGCTGAATTGAAACGAGAATAACTTCTACTAAAGGAGGAGATAGAGAATCTAAAAAAATTCAAAGCGACTATGATGAAAAGAATGTACTTTATAGAAAATAAGATAGACGATCAAGAGAAAAAAAGTTAAATATAATCATAAAGGCTTGAAGCTTACATTTAGAAATGCTACTGATGAAGTAGGGAAATTCCTAAAAGGAAAACTGTAAGCTGACATTGTCATAAACGAAACGAAAATAATAAAACCGCACAATAACTATAAACCATTTATAATAGTGAACTTTGGAAATAAAAAAGACAAAAAATTAGTCATAAACCAAAAAGCAAATTAAGGCATACAAATATATATATATATATATATATATATATATGATAGAAGCAAATCTGAATTAAAAACCCAATCAGCATCAGAAAGAGGGAAAGTTTAGAAAAGAATCGCGAAAAGCAAGTGAGAATAGGATTCAAGAAACTTTGGATTGATAAAAAACTCTGGATATGGAATGAAAAGAACAAAACCTCATACTCACAAAAAACGATCTAACGAAAGAATACGACAAAAAGAAAAAAACTACAAAACTGAAAGACACGACTGGAAAAAGATAACAACCGCAATAAAAATGACAACGAATAATAAACAAAAAAAAAACAAGGGGAGAAAACAAAGTAAAAATTGAAAAATGGAAAATAAAAACAATTCTAGCAGTAGATAAAATGAATGAAGCAGCACAAGAGATGGAAAGATGTCAAATTGATATATTGGCATTGCAAGAGATAAGATGGAAACAACAATATCAAAATAATGCAACCTCTATTCAGCTACAAGTAATCCAGTCATCTTAATAATCAGAATGGCGGCTTGCTGAAAAAAAAACGAGGCCGTTATGAAACCAATGATAGCTCACACAAAGAAGCCAAACAAGCAAAAAATTCAACCTACTGGTTAAATCCATCAAATCGCTTCGAAGTACTAAGCGACAGCGTAGTCGTAAAGAGATTTTTATATCATGAGTCGTAACTATCGAACCACTTATTAAACTTTTGGAATCCCTAGCAAAAAACGATTACGAAATTAAAATATTAAACAAAAACGAAGTTAAAGTCCACCCAAAAAGTACACTGTTATGACTAAAGCGTTACAAGAAAGAAAGACAAAGTTCCATACATATGAAAAAAAGAGGACCAAAATTTCAGAGTTGTTCTTAGAAATTTACACCCTTCTACTGATTTAGAAGAACTAAAAAAAGAATCATACAGTTACCATCATCGTAAATATACGCCAACGATTCACAAAAACATCATTACCTCTGTTTTTTAGCGAATGGAAGCAGCTGACAACAATAAAGATATTTATAAAATAACCAGGCTAGCTCATTCGATAGTAACATTTGAACAGCCAAACCCAAAGCGCGAAGTACCTCAATGCGCCCGATGCCAACGTCACGGTCCCACAAAGAATTTCTGCGGCAGGACTCCAAGATGTGTGAAATGCACTGGTAACCACTCAACATCTCAGTGCCAACGCAAGGAAAAAGCAATGATGTCAAATGCGTTAACTGCGATGGTAACCATCCCGCAAACTATAAAGGCTGCCAGATTTACAAAGAGATACAACGAAGGTAGTAAGTGGCGTACACATTCAAAACAGTAACAATACTTCACAGCAGCCAAATAATAACTCACTGAATGAATCAAATGATATGGTTGAACTAAAAAACATACTAATAACCCTAATGCAACAAGTGGGAACTATGCTAAATCTCTTTACAGCACTTGTCTCAAATAAAACTAATGGTTCATTATCTTAAAGTAGCTGTATGGAATGCCAATGGTTTGGCAAATCACAAAAACGAATTGATAATATTCCTTACAAATCAATGCATTGACATAATCTTAATTTCTGAATTATATATATAAAAAAAATTATGAGTGCTGCTGCTGCTGCTGCTGTCACACAGGTCAAAGGTCAAATCGTTCGTGCCTTTCCGTGCCGACCCGAGCGCCTCCGAAGGACAAATTTCGGCACGGCTGCAGGCGCGACCAAGGTAATATATTTCCGGAACCTCAAGCGATGGAAAATTTTCGTTTGAGAGCGGGTAATAGCGCACTTATATATAAAAAAAATTATGAGTGCTGTCACACAGGTCAAAGGTCAAAGGTCAAAGTTCAACTTTAACTGGGCATACGTAAATGCGTTGTCATGGCAACGGCGTACGTCAATTATGTCAAACAGAGCTTTTTAATCGTGTTTTTATTTATTTTTAAAAACTACTATGCGAAGGGGCTCAAGCATGTCGGAGTTGGACAAGCTCTCCGGGGGGTCCGCTGTCAGTACTAAAAAAAATTATTCTGCCTATAAAGACACATCATATATAATGCGAAATTTGTTGATTGTGCACCATGTGGTAAACCGAGAAGATTGCGGCTTCTAAGCATTGTAGGTAGAGATATCTAAAGGGGATTGCCCTCGTTATATATATAAAAAAAATATGAGTGCTGCTGCTGCTGCTGCTGCTGTCACACGGGTCAAAGGTCAAATCGTTCGTGCCTTTCCGTGCCTACCCGAGCGCCTCCGAAGGACAAATTTCGGTCCGGCGGCAGGCGCGACCGAGGTAATATATTTCTGGAACCGCAAGCGATAGAAAATTTTCGTTTGAGAGCGGGTAATAAAGCACTTATATATAAAAAAATTATGAGTGCTGTCACACAGGTCAAAGGTCAAAGGTCAAAGGTCAAAGTTCAACTCTAACTGGGTTTACGTAAATGCGTTGTCATGGCAACGGCGTACGTCAATTATGTCAAACAGAGCTTTTTAATCATATTTTTATTTATTTTTAAAAACTACTATGCGAAGGGGCTCAAGCATGTCGGAGTTGGACAAGCTCTCCAGGGGGCCGCTGCCAGACCTCGTCACATTATACAAATAAAACTTATTTAAAAATTCCAAATTATACCATTTATGCTACGCAGCACCCTGATGGTAAGACACAAGCTGGTACAGCGATTATAGTTAAAAATACCATTAAACATAACGAACTATCCAAATACAATCCACAGCATCTCCAATCTACCACCATCACTATAGAAGATTGGCAGGGAATACTGAACGTATCAGCAGTTTACTGCCTACCTAGGTACAACAATTAACAACAGCAATACGAGACTATTTCCAAACACTGGAAAATAGATTTATTTCAGGCGGTAATTCCAACGCAAAATACGTGCAGTGGGGATCACGATTAACCACAACTAAGGGCAGAGAATTCCTAAAACCAATAAATAATAATGCACTTCATTACTTATCAACAGGTTAGCCGACTAACTGGCCTTCGGATACGAGAAAAATGCCAGGTTTGCTAGACTTTGGCATTATAAAAGGCATAAATCCAAATTATCTTAAGGCAGAGAACTGCCTAGACCTCTCAGGTGAGCATTTACCAATAATTGTTACAATTAGCACACACGTAATGCCTAAAGCGAAACCACCTAGACTTTGTAACAAAATTTACAAATTGGAATGTTCTTAGAGAACTAATTGATAAATCGTTATCACTTGAAGTACCGTTGAAAACAAACAAGGAATTAGTTGTAGCACTGGAAAATTTCAATCAAGCTATACAAGAAGCAGCTTAGTAAACGACACCAAATAAACAGCAAACTAGTACAAACAAATATTGTCACATTGCTATTAAAAAGAAAATAGCAGAAGAGCGCAGACAACGCAGAAGATGGCAATTAATAAGACACCTCGAAGACAAAAAAAACTAAATCAACTTGCAACAGAACTAAAAAATCAATCTATTTTCTAATATCAAAAATTAACTCTTACAAAACTATTTAACACGGCTGTCGTCCACGGACGCTACTGAAACAAAAAAATTAAAGCAACCACAACAACACATATCACTTCTTCGCACACCTGGGTTAGAAATAATCAAGAAAAGGCTAAAGCTTTTGCGAGTCACTTTACCAGTGTATTTACGCCCTTCGACTCCAAAATATCAAGAGATGAAGAAAGCACAATTTATCAGTATCTCGAAACGCCATTCCAAATGAGCCTACCAGTGAAACAATTTAAAATAAATGAACTTAAGGCTATAATCATGAAGTAATTAAACCCATACAAAGCGCCAGGCTATGATTTAATCACAGGCCAAGTTCTTAATGAGCTACCGAGAAAAAGTTTTATTTATATCACTTACTTCAATGCTGTTCTAAGATTAAGATACTTTCCGAAGCAGTAGAAGGTTGCTACAATTATATCGATCACCAAACTTGGTAAACCGAATGATGAACTAACATCCTTTTCCCAAACTTTTTTTCTCATAGACCACTTTGAAAGTTTTGCTGGTTCCGGTAGACCCCCTGCAGCTACATTTCTACCATATTCCCAAAACTCGAAAAAAATGTGAAGATTAGATCTAACTATGGAAATTTGCGTTGCGGCTGAGTTATTGGTTAATTAATTAATTGATTGTGCTGTGAGTGGATATCAAAAAAGTAAAGTTAGCCAATCAAAAAAGTCATTCCATCCAACTTTACTCCTTTGACATCTACCCACTACACAAGAAACCAATCAATTCTCACATATTTTATTTAGAAAACTCCCCATTCGGAGTGGTAAAAATAAAAAGAAAAATAGTATATTTCCTTGTGTTGTATTTATTCAAATATGTAATTATTACACTATTAATTATTATTTATATTATATTTATTTATTATTACATTGTAATATGATAACAGTCGTAATATAATTAAAATAAAATATTAATAACGAAACGTAACTTCTACAATGACAATCACAAAATAGTCATAATTTTAGTGGGAGGGATGTACTTGATGGATTCACGGCAAATTATCAATATTTGACTTCAGTTTTGTTAGGAATAACCGCAAATCTCCCCGTTCTGTGATATTCAATCTGCTCCTTTTTTTTAAAGGTTTGTAACGACACTAAAACTTTTCTCGACAAGATATGACGAGGGAAACGCTATCAAAAGCTTTCTCGCAATTCCCCACAGTCCAGGATATTTTTCGGGTATTTCTGCCTGCAGCCAAAATGTTTGATACCCTCTTTTAAACTTCACCTTCAGTTCCTCATTAGTGCTAAGCTCGAGTAGCTCCTCTTGTAATATCACATTCTCCACTTCCGTTTCATTAAGTGGATTTATGATCGATGGTGGTATGTCCATCGTCAGAATATCTTCAAATCTGACTTTAAAGTCATCATGCAGGGCAATTAAATGTTGAACGTATGTGTGAATATTCTCATCAAGGCATTCTACCTGTGACAAGTTTGAAAACTGGGAAAATTCGCGCCGACTAATATTTTGCTTCATAAATTTCAATTTTCGAAGAAAAGCTGAAATTACACCCTTTGTTTTTATTAAATTGAGGCTGTCCCCTTGTAATTGTAAGTTAATGTCATTAAATTTTTTGAACAAATCTGTCAAATACGCGATGTCTGCTTACAAATTGATCAGGTTTTCTTTTAAATCTGGATCTTTACTTTCCAGAAACTCTAAAACTGATTCAAAAAGTGAGAAAAATCTTGTTAAACATGCGCCTTTGGACAACCAACGTACTTCGGTATGTAAGAGCAATCGTTGGAAGTCTTCATCATTTTCATCGGACAATTGTGCAAATAAACGCGTATTCAATGCATTGCTTCTTATTTTGTTAACTGCATTAATCACAAATTGAAGCGATTGGTGCAATTTAGCACTCAAATTTTTCGCTACTAGCTGTTGTCGGTGGATGACACAGTGAATTTCAGTTACCTCTGGTATAATTCTTTTAAGATGGCTTATAAACCCACGACATCGCCCGGCCATGGCAGGAGCTCCATCTGTTGCCACCGATATAACGTTTGTGAATGGAATCGAATTTTCCTTAAAAAATTTCTTAAAATATTATCTGCCTACATTGATAGGTGAACTCAAGCCAACATTTTAGTTCTTCACTATCGAAACCAGATAAATTTTCGTGGACCCCCGCTTACGAATTGTGAACCCCCATTTTTTTGTCACGCCAACGTAGACCCCCGTCGAGCCTCCCGTGGACCTCTGGGGGTCCACCTGGACCACTTTGGGAATCAATGCTTTAGACCAATCAGCCTTCTACCCATATTGTCCAAGGTTCTTGAAAAACTGGTGCTGAAAAAAATAACACCAATACTTAGGGAGAAAAACGTTATACCTAACGATCAGTTTGGCTTCCGAAAACAGCATGCCACTACTGAATAAATTCTTAGAATTACAGGCCGAATCCTAAAAGGCTTTCAAGAAAGAAAATATTGTTCAGCAATATTTTTAGATGTCGCGCAAGCCTTTGACAAGGTCTGGCACCAAGGTTTACTGTTTAAACTAAAAAATATCCTACCCCATGACCTACATGAAATCATGAAATGCTACTTAACCGATCGACACTTCTTCGTCAGGTCTGGTGATTCACAAACTTCCTTATTTCCTATTAATGCTGGTATTCCCCAAGGGACTGTACTGAGACCGTTTTTATATTTTACCTTTACTGCTGATCTACCCACTACACCAAGAAGTACACTATCGACGTTTGCTTCTGACACAGCGATACTCTCTTCACATAGGGATTCAAGTATAGCATCTAATTATCTCCAAGCACATTTAAATGCCCTAGAATTATGGTTTAATAGGTGACATATACATATTAACGAAACCAAATCGGTCCAAGTAACTTTCACAACAACAAGAGCTATGTTACTTGCCTAGCTGTACTATTGAACAACCAGCAAATACCACAGAATGACAGCGTTAAATATTTAAGGTTACATTTAGACAAAGGACTAACGTGAAAGAAGCTTACCTTTACAAAAAGGAAACAGATGGACTTAAAATTCCAAAAGATGTATTGGCTATTAGGGCATCATTTGCAATTATCCCTAGAAAATAAAATATTACTATACAATACCATTATCAAGCCAATGTGGACATACGGAATCCAGTTATGGGGTATTGTAAGCAAATCAAACATCGAAATACTAAAACGATTCCAGGCAAAAGTTTTGCGATCTTTAGTTAACGCCTCTTGGTATGTTCCTAATGTAACAATACGTAGGAACCTAGGTATTACAACCATTACCATTTGTTACCGCGAAAGACTTAGTGCTCACCGAAATACACTCGTGGAGTGCCTTACGGATAGCGACGAAGAAGAACCTAGACTCAAAAGATATAAACCGTCTGATCCGCCAACCCGTTTAATCTAAAACATGAAGTTTTGTTAATTTGTATTCATTTTACTCTTATTTATGTACAAATTCAAAATTATAATGTTTATAAAAGAGATTGTTCAATAGAATATTTTTAGCCGTTTTTGAATCACTTGAAAATTTCCTGTACTCCTAATGCGACGATTTTGCTTATTAACATACCTACTAAAGTAGAAATGCGCCTCGATGTTAAAGTTAATTTTCTTGTAAAAATTACTGTCAACTTCTTGATTTCCTAGCACTCAACCGACAAATACCGACCATTTCGAATGGTCGCCTGGCTTTAGTTTCTGGATTAGCTCAATGGGTGCACATGTATATATTTTGTTAAAATTCTATGGTGGTTTTTGAAATGTTCAGTTGAAGTGACCGACACAATGTTTCTAGACGCTCCGCCATACTATCGTTTGCAGCGGCAACGTTTTTAGCTAAATGGGCGGTACGAGGTTGGTCTATTTTTTGTTGTATGCAAGCGGACATGTTTGTTAACATTTTTTAATTATTGTTTCTACAGTTGTTTCATTTGGTGCATTTCTCTTTCCAAAAATGTTACTTAGTTTGCCCACAGTCTCGGAAAAATGTTCCCGCTTGCAATAAATTTTAAAAATAATTACTGATCGTAATGTGTTTACTACAAAATACAACAAACATAATGTTGCCAATCTCGCAAAAACATTGATGCTCAATTTAGTTTAGTTTTAAATCTTGCGATGGGGTCTATTGCTAAACTACTTTTCGAAACTAAGAAACGGTGCTAGTGCCACTAATGAAGTATTTTTAAAACTTGCTTTTAAACGTTTCGACATTTTTTTTAATTTCAAGTATTCTGCCATGGATAGGTGTTTTACAAATCTCATTATGTTATTTTTGAGATTCCTAGTCCTTTAACTTTCGACAGCGGAACGCTATAGGCGAAAATTAATGATTTTAACATGGTGTCTGTCTGGAAACACGATAACTTCCGTTCTATTCAGCGGATTCTCTTCAAACTTGGCATACATATACCTTAGATCAATACCTTCTTCGTTATTTCAGCCAAATCGGCCAAAAGTCAAGGGGTCAACGGTGAGGTCAGACTTTTTTCCATCACACAACATATGTCATGTGATACCTCATTCGAAAACAGACGTCATAAGGAACATTAGTTTATTTCACCTCTCGCTAATTCGCCACACCGCTGTCGAAAGTTTCATTTATGGTTTTACACCATTCTCGTTAAAAATCTTTCTCATTGGCCTATCAATATTGTCTTATTGATGTATATTTCTTATAGCCGTATTAAAGCAGATAAGAATTATTTACGTTATGTGCTGTCAATGCTCTCTTGAACATTTGATGCTTGATACTAGATAAAAGTCCCTTTCATACATAATTATAAACAAGCTTGATATTACTAGAAGTTTAAATACTATCACTTTTCTATTTTAAGAATATTAAATGTTCTTTAGAAAATGCATTTGTTTAAAATAAATTTGTTATAAACAAAATGTAAATGTTAGAATAATTTTGATGTTAATTCTAAAGCAATAAAGTGATACTCGATTGGGAAATATGTAGTACTTTGTGCTTTCGTTATTTCATATTGAACAGTTTCGTTGTGATTTGAAAATTTCAAAGAAGTCAATTGATCCCGTTTACAGCATGAGCTATTTCCGTAGTTCAAAAAATTTAAAATAAAGTTAACCCAAAGTAGATTAATATTACCTGTATCTCAAATTTAAGTTTCTGAATTCAACAGATTTTTTGTTAAACTTTAACCATTTAACAAGTACGGCGGCCATCATGGGAAAAGTACTTCTTTAATGACGTTTATCAATGCATCTTACCTTTTTAAATATCGCATAAAAATGTGGTATAGCAGTGAAAAATCAAAAACTGATGGGCACTCAACAATTCTCTAAATTTTAATTTATTTGAGTGTAGTATATTAACAATTTTATTCTTATTTAAGAACTTTTTCGTTGACATATTTTTAATACGGAATTTTTTTTGACAATGATAAAAGCATCAAAACTCGACCGGCACCACTTGAATTAAAAATCATATTAAGAGAATTCATCATCTTTATCAAGAAAATATAATAAATTAAAAAAGCTAAGTCTAGAAATAATTATAAAAGATCTAGGCTCAACCAAATTTTTAAAAAAGTGCAAACAATTACGTCAAACTACCATAAAACGAAATTTAACAATGACTTTCTCTATGACTTCAACTTTAAAAATGTTTTTTTTTATTTTAATAAAATAGCGTTTATATTTTTAACTAATAATTTTTCATGTAAGATATACCAGAGTATTTTGATCATTCTTCGCTCCTAGTTAATAGGACTGATAATTATTTAACTTATCGACTATTTGGTTGAAGCATCGTAGTGTTATTGACGAGTACGTAATTGCTAAGAGCTGGACATCCATTGAGATTCATCGATGAATGGGGGCTGTTTACGATAACGCCTGTTTTAATATCAGTACTGTTAGATAAAAGTATGAAATAATGAAATTCACTCAGAAAAAATCTATATGACAACTCAATATAATTGGCTTTTGAGAGCGTACCAATCCAGCACAACATTTATGCACAATATTAGTCTCACATGTGTTATTTTTTGTAATGAAACCCTATACAAAGCATGAGTTCTTCTTAAAAAATTAAAAATCTTTTCTTAGACAGGACAAATGATGATAGCAGTATTTTGGGAATAGACAGCATAAATCGTATTAATTTTTAAAAAATAACGCTATTAATTTTAGCCTATATATCAAAACATTGAAAATACTCTTAGATCTATTTTCCCGAAGTGATTCCTAAACACAGTAATGCTCGTCACTACTGCAGTCGAAAAATGACAGAAACATTACAATACCTCTCAAATAATTCTACTATATATTTATATATTTATATATTTATATATTTATATATTTATATATTTATATATTTATATATTTATATATTTATATATTTATATATTTATATATTTATATATTTATATATTTATATATTTATATATTTATATATTTATATATTTATATATTTATATATTTATATATTTATATATTTATATATTTATATATTTATATATTTATATATTTATATATTTATATATTTATATATTTATATATTTATACATTTATATATTTATATATTTATATATTTGTATATTTATATACTTATATATCTGTATATTTATATACGTATATTAATAAAATAATCGCAAGGAAAAATCTTGTAAACTTCCTCGTATGTAAATTCCTCGTAAAGTAATATTAATTTGAGGGTCAGACTAATTATTATCTAATGATTATAAAACGTAAAATTACTGTCGTTTATTTAATATGACTACTACCAAATTTGCAAAATAATATATTTCACTAACTGGGCCTACTAAAGTCACTTTTTAATATGTATACTAAATTCCCACTGTTATATTAAGTACTTTTCGATCTTGAAATTTACAGAAATCGACCTTCAAGGCAGTATGAAAAAGGTCAGATACAAATTTTTAATTGCATTGAGAATAACACGAACTTCGATCAATGCAATTAAGTGTTGTCGTAAATATCGCCAATCTTATTTTTATTATCTGATTTATTACTAGTTCTTAACGTGAGCTATTTTTTAGTAAACAACGAATTTGCTGAATTTATTGAAAGTCATTTACTTTAATATCTAAAAACAGAGTTGCTACAGGCCTAAATGTCTTCGTTTCCTAACAATCTTTTATTTTATATCTCTTCTTGTAGGTCACAAATCACTAATTTTAAAAATCACTTATGAGTTTTTATCTAGTTGGATTAATAATTAAATAATACAAATCTTTCAGTAAAAATAACTGAAATGAAAATAATAGAATAATTAAACAAACAAACTCAATAACATTCTACATTGCTTGAAAATGGTTTTAGACTTATTAACGTGTTGCTATAAGAGTATAAAATCTTAAAATCCCTAAATTTAATTCTTTCTAAAGATGAGCATAATATGCTGAAGCTCAAGGAAATCAGCAAAAAAAATTTGTGGCAAAACCATTAATAGCCAGATAGATTTCGTTTTGATATAAATCAAAGCAAATTTTGATATATATTTATTGATATATATATATATATATATATATATATATATATATATATATATATATATATATATATATATATATATATTTAGTAGTGGACGATGTCTATATATATATATATATATATATATATATATATATATATATATATATATATATATATATATATATATATATATATGAGATATAGGCTAAAAATTTAGTTTATATCTGAAGAAAATTAATTTTAAAAAGGTCGTAACCCCCTCTTACCTCACTATTTTGTCCAATTTTCTCTATAAACAAACTTAACTGAGATATTTATCTAGAAAATGTTTGATCCAACACTAATACAAACACACGTACGCTCATCACGATTAATAAAAAAAAATAGTTGATTTTATTCGTTCAACCAGAGATTTCCAAGGAGTATTTATATGACATACTGTATGGAGACTGTCGAAGCACCTATATAGATGAAAAAAACAGAAAAATATATTGTCGGATAATGGATAGACTTTAGCATACAGAAAGGTAATAACATATTACAAAATTAACTTCACCCACGCAAAGATCATTGCTCCTATTTCTCATCCAACTAGCAGAAGTCTTTGTGGAAATTAAAAAAAAAACGCTCTTAATATCTGAATACAAAAGTCAATAGAAAACAATTACCTTTTATATGGAAATTTTTTATTACCCCGACCATTAATTATGCAACACTAAACCACCAAACTTTCGCCGAACCAATACATCTTCTGCCAAACTTTCAATCCGGATGACCATAATATCACCTTTGCGTATAGGGAAGATTTTGAGTATTTCTAGGAAATGATAGGAGATTCGGACGTAAGATGATGCCTGCTTTGTAAGAGGTTGAAGAGTCTTGGCAAGGTGTCTGGCTAGGTTGTGAATAGCAGAAACCAAAAGCACTAACTCTGGGGAGTAAAGAAACGTTCTCTTTAGGAATTTTTGAAAGACCATACAATCTATGAATTCTGGAGGATTTTTCTTGGGGTATGAGGAATTTCTTGGTACCAAATAATTTATATATATAAGTTGTAACATGGAAGCGTCTGTAATAGGTAATGTATTATAAAATAAGAACAACAAGAAAATTTATCTATTTAATAGAAATGGTATGATATAAAAACAATATACGTAATGCCACTCCTCTTTAAAGAAAACATAATGAGATTTTACACGCTTTTTTCAGTATCGTTTTCACTATTTAAAACACTCTACGAAGCCCTAAATTAGTAAGCTCCTCGTTATATTGGCCTGAATGTCGTAAACAGTTTTAAGTTTTGAGAACAACTAAAAAAATCTGGTGTGAACATCACACGACTTTCCTTATCCTATTATTATATATTATACCGGGTCCATCGTCTCGGCCCTGCGCTGCCCTCGTTCCGGAACTTGTTATTTTAAAAAAGGACGAGGCGCGAGTCCAACACTCGAAAGATGATTAAAATAAACAGTACAAGACAATAATTGACTCGTACTTAAAATTTTCTACGTCACTGAAGGTAACCGTGCGAGCTCGGCCGCACGGCCTTCCCCATTATCGCTTGCGTGCTCCATCCAGCGGCCAAGCGCCCCCGTCCTCCCGCAGTCGCCCAGGAAGCTCTCCGAGCGCGCTGTAATTGGTCCGTTTAATTAATTTTTAATCGGCTATAACTTGTTTATTTGACTCGGATCAAAAAATAGCATGGTAATTTTTTGTTCGTCTCGGTCTGATCTATCCGGTAATATAAATTTCCCGAAACATTTTATGAACACCCGGTATATTAAAAATCCTGAGCTTCAATTTTTTTTCGAGTTCCTATTTTACCAACTTTTATTTTAAATTCATGTTTATCTCATGATAGCAAATCATTTTTATTCTCATGTATTTTTTGTATCTTCAACCCTTTAGATTCGCGACCGCTTTGCGACTTTGCGACCAAACGGCTAGGCCGATTTTTACCAAAAGCTTCGCACTGCGTCCCATACCTACAAGTAACTTGCATACCAAATTTCAAATATCTAGCTCTTACAGTTCTCAATATATCCTGTTTACTGACAGACCGACAGACAAACACACACACACACGAACCAATGGCTCAAATCAACTTTTTTGGTGTCCTGGGGCTATATTTCCGCCGACTAAATTACTTTCCTTATTATAGGATAAGGAAAGTAATAAAAAATTTACACATTTAAAACATGTCAATCAACGATCCTTGTTGATGGTAGTCTGTAAGCTTTTAACATTTTCCGGTATTCCTTCCCGTGATGGTATTCCGGAACGTAAATCACACTCGACAGATCTCTGGCCATGTATGACCTGGTTTTACTATGCTGCACTAATTGTATCGTTCCCAACAGACTTTTTTATTTATCTGATTAATTTTTGCGGATGAATGTTCTAGCTTTTCACAAAATTTTTGTTATATTCTCTTAGTCACTATAATTATGACAAATGCACGTGCATGTCAAACTCCCAACTTTCTCCTTTAATGAAGTAGCTTTCATTTACGCATGCGCAGTAAG
The DNA here is from genome assembly GCA_036346155.1 of Sinelater perroti. NCBI lineage: Eukaryota > Metazoa > Arthropoda > Insecta > Coleoptera > Elateridae > Sinelater > Sinelater perroti. The sequence continues at coordinate 3,779,027 of JARFIY010000067.1, forward strand.
TCTACTATTTGCCAGGTTACTTCAAGGATGAGTAAACTATTTTTGGAATAAACCTCGTATATCTAGTAATTCACTTTTGATTACATTAGTCCTAGCCTTAGCCCTATAGATTAAAAAATATTTATTTCTACTGATGTTGGTTATCTATCATCATCGTTTATCATCACAATTTATACACTACTCAGTTGTGTTCAACAGTTACAATTTTTTATTAATGACTAAGGTTAATGTTTTTCTGGGGCATTTAAAAGTATGGAAATTACATGATAAATGATCAGTTTCTCGTTTTTTTAGTATTTAGAATTTTTAGTCTTATCTTTTAATTTTTTTTAAACATTGTATTGCTTTTATTATTTTTATGGGAATTAATAAATACATTACACTACACGTAAACTTATTTTTACACAAAATAAATTAAAAAACCTGAACAGTAACATTTAATACCAAAATATACAATATAAAAAGTAGACTTTGTTGTTGTGTGATGATCTTAATTATTATTTCAATAAAACATTATTCAGATGTAGTTTTTGTTTTGTACAATACGCTATTTGAAATCCCAAAATGTTAACTCACTAGTCTGCTAGCGTTACTCATTATAAGTTGTTTAAAAGAAAAAAATAAATTTTTACTAAAAGATGCGTTTTTATGAAGTACTATGAGAGGAAAGCCGATCATCCAACAGAATTTGAGAAAGGCCATGCTCATTTGTTGTATAAATTGGTTTGATGTCGTTTTAAGTAGCAAAGTTGCGCTCGTGCAGGGTATTTTTAAAATCATAAGTTATTATCTTTAGATTCAAGGTATTCTTGAAGATACTATTGAAAAAATGTAAAATTATCTTACATTATCAATGTAAAATCACTATGGCATCTAACTGTGTGTGAAATTGTTTAGGTCATAATAAAACATTTAATTTTTATGAGGCGTTTTTGCTCGTAGACGGCTCGAAATTCAATTTTCAATAGTTTGGCTGACTTGTCGATAATAATATGAGAAATTATTGGCATGTGCTAACTGACTAGAGCTTTTGTTGAAGGCAGTTAAGATTAATTTCAAGTAATTACAGATATTGCTGCACGGCTGCATGTAAATTGCTCCGATTATAATCCCTTAATCCGAAATGACCCAAACTAGCTACCTAAAAAATGTGTAAATTCCTCCGGAGCTATTTTCTCACCCGCGCAATAAATGGTATATTCCTCCGATTGTAGTCTTTTAATCTTATAAACTACCTGTTAACTATAAAAGTTTGGAGGGTAGGTAAAAATGTTGTTTACAAAGTTCTTTTAAGGAAATTTTTTATTATTGTTACCTACATGTTACTCACCTTATTTGCTAAAATAATAAGAAACAATTTTTATAAATTGTAACCTAGTAGTAATGATTCCTGCTTTCAAATCATCAATTTTTTTTAATAAACAATTTTTTTTTCGTCACAGCGTTTCTAAAACACCATATTTTTCCGCTGTCAACTGTTTGTATTTTTACGTATATTTCTGTTTGAAGTTTTACTAAGACATCCATGAACAGATATATAGATGATAAGCTGAATTAAAATAAAAATTAAAATGTGACTAAAAAGATTCACAGCTGTTTGTTGTTCTATTAGTAGGCGCTGAGGCTGCAGCCCAAATTGTTGGCGGAAGACAGTTACCTTCAGCAATATAGATCTCTACAAAATAATCAGCAAATTTTGTGATGCTTTTTTCAACTGGCTGTATTGCTGCTAAATCCATTGCAAAGCAATCTCCAACATCCGAAGGGTAAAAAAAAATCAATCCGAATACATAGTGCAGCCATTTTCCAATTTCGGAAGTTTTGTCTTTATATTCGCAACTCAAACCTAGCTACTGTATTTTCCGGTACCTATAGAAATTAAATTTTTAACCGCATGTTGTAACGGCGTAATGAATTATGAAATTTACCATGCTTGGGTGATGTGGAACCGACATCCAATGATCTTAGTTTCAGGCCATACATTTAAAACTGCAAGGTTTATAGCTTTTTCGAAATCAATTACGATTTCACGAGGCTTGAAATGTAAATTTAACTTATGGCATTCATGTACAATAGCTCGAAGAGCCTTGACTTGTTAGGAAGTAGGCAGTATATAAAAGGTATGTAAATTCCTTTTCGATAAGCATGTCTAGTAAACAGTTGTTTAAAAAATTTCGCCGAATATGAAAATGTGCCTTCTACGTACAAAGTTTCCGCTAAGGACAGTCGCTTCAAATTAGTAAAGCAAGAAAAAATAATTATATTCTTATTTGCATTGTTAAGTAATAGGAAATTTTCATTTCTGTTTGTTTTTAAGTTAATTTCTTCTATCACTTTATGAACATCCTCCAGGCATCGAGGCAACAAGGGTGGGAAAACAGATCTTCTCGCATTTTACATATTTCTTTTGCAATAATTCACACCAGGTTGCAATAAGCTGGACGAATCCATTGACAGTAGGACCTTTTGTACAATTTTAGATGGTCTGTCGCAAATGTCTTCGACCGCTTTTCATTTGCATGCAGTTCTAAGTACTTGCCGTTATATTTTTCTCAAATCTGCCTAAAATATTAATAACTTAGCAAATTTAAATATTCGAATTACACTTTAATACAATAAATTAGTACACATACCTCGTGATTATGCATTAATTCGCTTTTAGTAATTACTTTTTGTTCATATTCTCCAATGGTGTACACTTTCGCCATACACTTTTTATTAATACACCTCCACTTTACCTCCCCGGTAGTCAACTGACCATGATTAAAACATTTCGAGTCGTTTATCAACAACATCGGTCAATTTTTTTCACTCAAAACTATATTAAAATTAACCATCTTTCAACTGCACTCGTATCTTTACAGCAAAGATCTGTATTTTATTTTCAAGGGCAGTTTATATATTCTGTCCTAAATATTTAGTGGGGTATTACTAAGAAAGTATTTATACCTATTTCGGGAAAAGGTAGAGGTAAGAGATTAAGAGATAATGAGATTTTAATTTTTGCGGAGCAATTTATATTTCTACAAATTTGTTTACCTGGACGAAAGGAGCAATTTACATACAGGGATGAGTGACCTAGCGGATTATCGAAGCAATTTACAATCGCCCTGCTGCACAAGTCAAGAAATATATAGACTTTGATACTTTAAACATTTCTGTCATTTTAAGAATTACCTACATTAATATTTATTATTAATTTGTAAGGTGTGGAATTACAATGAAACATTATTTTAAAACGTAAAAAAAAAATTAATTAAAAAATAGTTTCATTTAGTTCTCTCGTAGAATTGATCTCAGGATTTTTTAATGTTTTGAATCATATTGCACACCACTACTTATATAATTAAATTGATTTATTAATGCTGGATAAACTGTTGTTGTTTTTCATCTTCTTTGTCACTAGGTAGGAAATAAAATCGATTTAATATAATAGATCTAGTAAAAAGAAATCCATTATTTTTCCAATAGATGGTTTTAATAAATTGTATCTCGCGCTCTAAAAATCCGATCGGTTTACCCTAGATGGCGTTAGAAAGCTGACATTTCGTACTAAAAAAACTTATTTGACAGTTTTGTGATTGGTTAAGCTCACATCAAAGATGGATACCGGCAAAGAGAAAGTACGCTATATTTTACAATTTTTCTTCGATAAAGGTGAAAATACAAGCCAGGCGGCTGAAAATATGAATAGTGTTTATGATTCTGATACTGCAACAGCTAATCAAAGCGCAGTTTTGGTTTCGTTGATTCAGTTCCGGTAATTTCGATGCCAAGATGCACCACGCTCTGGAAGGCCAATTCTCGAAAATGCGGATAAAATCATGGAAATGGCCGAGTCCGACCGTCATATAAGCACTGTTTCTAGAGAGCTAAACATTGCACGGAAAACCGTTTGGAACCGCTTGAAATAGGTTGGATACAAAAAGAAGTGGATGTATGGATGCCACACAAGTTAACGCAAAAAATCCTCATGGACCGAATCTCCATCTGTGAATCGCTGCTGAATCGCAACAACGTCGACCCATTTCTGAAGCGGATGGTGATTGGTGATGAAAAATGGACCACTTACGACAACGTCAAGCGAAAACGGTCGTGGTCGAAGCGCGGTGAGCCGACGCAAATGGCGGTCAAGCCAGGAAGATTTGGCTGTGCGTTTGGTGGGATTGGCAAGGAATCATATACTATAAGCTGCTTCCCTAAGGTCAAACTCTTAATTCGAACCTGTACTGTAAACAATTGAACCGTTTGAAGGAAGCAGTCGTCCAGAAGCGGTTAACTTTGGCCACTAGGACAGGAATTGTGTTTCATCAAGACAACGCCAGGTCACACACATCGATAGCAACTCGCCAGAAGCTCTGGGAGCTTGGTTGGGAGGTTCTTATGCATCGACCTTTAGTCCGGCCCTGGCATTAAGTAATTACCGCTTGTTCCTGTCCATGACGAACTATTTTGCTGGTAAAACGTTTGCCTCAAGAGAGGCCTGTGAAAATCGACTGTCCCAGTTTTTTGCCAATAGGGACAAGGGCTTCTATGAGAAAGGCATAATGGAATTACCTTCAAAATGGCAACAGGTTATCGAACAAAACGGTGCATATTTGACCTAAATCGGTTCATTCTAAGTATGTTAAACAAAACCTTCAATTTCATGCAAAAGTAATGGATTTATTTTTACTAGACCTATTACAACTAGTGTATTCGCTAAAGAGATTAATAAACTAACTAAGTCCTTCGTTTTGAATAGTGTCTCATCTTAGATGAAGTGATTTGCCATTAATTTATGACCCACAATTCTCTAAATGTTAAAAACTAATTTGCCGACTGCTTATCGATAAATTAAACGACCGATAACTGTTTTTAAGACGTAGACTGATAAACAGACCTTTCTTACTTCTTAAAGTTTATTTATCATCATTTCCACAAACAGTATCAGGCAAAATAATCTTTCCTTCACGAAACAGCAATAAAAAACAGATAATATTTAATGTTCTATTATACCATCACACAGAACAATGCTTACCACTTAGTCATCAACCGGCTTTGAAGATGATAACGTCTAAATATTTTTCTATGCGAGCAATATACTTCAGCAGCCTCATTAAAGTTCGGTATTGCTCACCGAGTTATTTCCATTAGTACTGCTACAACCGCGTTGCGAATAGTATTCTTTAATTTCTCTACGGCCCGCGTTGAAATGCTTCAGTCTTTAGATGCCTCAGAGAAATCAGAAAAGAACCTAGTCGAGTGTAAGATGTCACCTTATAATGCGATGAGGCGGCGAAGTCCCAGAACTTCTTGAGAAATTCTCGCCGTGTGTGGTAACACCATCTCGTTGGAATTACAGTGATATGTTTCCATGTTCGTTAATTCTGGACTTTAGGAAATCGCAACATTGCGAGTTGACATGACAGTTAGCACACCAAAGAATTACATGGTGACTGCAGAGAGGTCGCTCATGGAGTTGACAAGGATTTTATGGAACCTATTGCCAAAAATTCTGCTTATCGACGCATCCCGATTAATAAAAATGAGCTTTTTCACTACTGAGCACAACATTAGTTGAACTCACTTATGATTTTGTTCACAAATGTTCTCTTGTTTGTTTTCTTTTTCACGTATCTGCCCAATATACACATGCCGTGAGTCAATGTATAATAAGAATCTGAACTTGTCCGTAAACAGTATACAGTAGTATTAATTATATGTTCAAACGTAGCCATTAAATTATGTTAGGCAAGCTTTTCAGCAGTCTCATGTTAATATATGCATTTTGCAGGCTTGTGGCATACAAACAACGCTTTCTGATTTGCCGTGACGATTTGCTTAAAATATATCTCTCAGCAGCCTTTGAAAAATTTCTGTACTATGTGGTTATCTTCTGAAACTCAATTCTAAATAGAAATTTTGTAAACAATAAAGAAATTATATTTGAACCGTTGCTTGTTGAGTAACATCAAGTTCAAATTATTCATTATAAATGCTATCACCTACTTATAACTACAGCATTCATATCAAAAACACAAACCACAAAACTTTTTTAGGTTTCTACTTTAAATAATATTTTAACGGAACCCAGTAGCTTTTACAAAAAAGCGCATTCCTTCAAGTTATGGATTGTCCTCGTTTAGTTTCTATTAAATACTTGGAATAAACTTACAATTTCATGAACTAACAATACACTACAAGTATCAACTCCAAACAGCAGTATAATTTAGGAGACTAACGATGCAACTAACTGAGGGAAACTGACTTTAGCTAAACTTTAGGAGACTGACTCACCATTAAAGTAAGCATTGGAAAATAACTTACTTTAGTATACTACGGAGACTAACTTAGTAAAACATATATACGAATATTAAGTAGATGGTATCACAAAAGTGTCATGAGGGAAGTATTAGCCAGTGCTAATCTCCCGGTGGAAATGGTTTCAATCCTAGTTCGGCTGCTACAGAACATTGAATGGCCAGGTTGGCTTGTAACGTTTAGATGGTGGGCAAGTTTTCCGACAAGATTGGCGTTATATGCAACTGAAAGCCTTTGAATTTCGTTAGCTATTATTAGCGATCATAGGTGAAAATGGAGAACCGTTTGTTTTGCGATAAAATTTATTTTAAAAGTTAAAGTAAGTGTTGGATAAGCAATGATTAATTAAAGAGAGGATATTGTTATTTAAATTACAAGTTGACTTTAATAATTGTAAGATATCAGGAATTGGGATATTGCTAATCAAGGAAAAAATATCAAATCTGACCATCATTTCATCTTTTCGTATAGGAAAGGCTTTGAGTATATCTAGGAAATGATAGTAGTTTCGGACGTAAAGTGATGTCTGCTGAGTAAGAAGTTAAAGAGTCTTGGCAACGTATTTAGCTAGGTTACGGGTAGGAGAACCGAAAGCACTAGCTATGGGACGTAAAAGAATGTTATCTTTATGCATTTTTGTAACACCATACATATATCTTGAGGTATGGGTTATTTTTTGGTACCAGATAATAAGTTTGAATTACAGGATGGTTCAAATAGGGTTTACAAAAAAAAATTCCAATAACTTACTTATACATGTTAATTTTTAAGGTACTCTCCTCCGGAGTCAACATATTTTTTTCAACGTTCTGGAAGCATTCTGATGTCAAAAAAGGCTTTTGGTTGGCGGCGTATCCACTTCCAAACAGTCTGGATGACGGCGTTGTTGTCCATAAAATCGCATGCTTTGCAAGTCTGATTTCAGCCTTCGGAACAGGTAGAAATCACTTGTAAACAAATAAGGACTGTACGGTTAATGTGGCAAAAGAATACGGGGGCGTGCGTTATTTTGAAGAAACGGTACCCTTTTTCCATTTGTTTCGGCTTGGAGGAGATCTTTTCCTTCGCATCTGCAGATAGAAGCTTTGAGTAATAAGCTGCATTGACTGTTCTGGCATCAGTCAGAAAGTTTACATGGATAACATTCTGCCAGTTCCAAAAGAACTGTGCCATTACTTTTTACTGCCAAACGGTTCCTTTGTGCTCTCTTGAGTTTGAAAGACTTCTGGGACTCGGGAGTGAGACAGTGCACTCACTATTTATCGATTGTCACTATAGACCTCAAAAATGCATCACCATGTGCACCATTTGTTCATGTCCGTCAAAGTGCGTGATACCCACTGTACGTTCATCTTGCAATAGTTCAGGTGGTTTTTCACGATGTCTTCTACTCTACCAACATTAATGCATTACTCCAAGTTTCTCGATAGTACTGCGTCTCTCACGAATAAGTGCGTCTGCACAATAAATGTTTGGCTTAATGACGAATGTTCGCAGACGATATTTATGAGATTTATTCTCCATGCGTATTCTGGCCTCTAAAGCACTTAAATCACTTGAACACACTCTTTCCCATCCTATTTCTGAAGCCTATGGTAAATTTCAGTAGACAGCAGGTTTTCTCCAAAGAGAAATTTGATTACAACGCGTTGTTACACGCTCCGCGACACTTTCTATTTTTTGTCACTCTAGCTACTCCCGAGCGGGAGAAAGAGTGGAGGTTGTAGCTCTGAAGTCGCACATCTGCTGCGCAGTGCGGCTTGTCCATCATATTTGAACCACCTTGTAGTAACAAGGGTTTTAATTTTCTTTCCAAAGTAGGTGGTGGAATTATTAAATACATAGCGATATTACAATACTACACGAAATGTGTAGCTAGAAACAGGCTAATAGCCTAATAAGAGTAGAAGAAGAAGATAGCGATAGTCAGAGTATTCAAGTAAATTTTGTATTTTACCGATTCTGTGTTTATGATCACTGTAGCGTTTTCTTTGTCTGCCTGTAAAATTGTAATGATATCTTTTGACCACAGAGCAGACCAGTCACCTTTTCAAGGATGCATTGGTGGTTTTTGATATTCTCATGGTTTTTGGTTAGCCCAAATGCGACAATTTTGTTTTTTCACCATCGCATTCAATGTGAAATGCGCCTCATCGCTGATTATGATTTTTGATGAAAAATTCTGATCAATTGTATGATGTTAAAGGAACCGATTAGAGAACACAGGTTGGTTGAAATGGTCCATTTGCTTAAATTCTTAAGTCAACTGAATCTTGTAAACGTGTAAATTCAAATCTTTGTACATAATACGGCGTAAACTTGTCTCCGAAGGGCCTTATTCTTGTCATTGACGAGTTATTAAAAGTTTTGGCTCTTCTTTTGCACTATACTTGGCCGCAGAAGTATTTGCCGGGGTGCGAACACTTTTGGATTGCCCATTTTTTAACACCAACAAAGCCAGCGGCCATAAATTTTTACACCAAACGATCAATGGTGTTTTCATTTGAACGGCTGACGACCGAAATAATCGCGGAAGGCTCATTTTCATTTTTTCTTCATTTTTGTAATGCACTTTAATTACTATAACGTAGTGATCAATCGAATATGACGTTATAGCAGAAAATGGTAAACTTTAAACTAAAAAAATTATGCTGCGTTGACAGGAAAATAATTGCCGCTTATGCCAGATTGACGTTTACTTTCCTTATTAACAGACTCTTTACATATATAAATGCAGAAGATCGTCTTTATTTCTGCCTGCAAGACTTGCATTGTCAAAGTCAGAAATTAAAAAATTATAAAATAATAACAAAATTACAAAACATTTCTAGTGGTCATTAAGCAATTAAATTAATCTAGATCAAGCATAAAATCACCTAAAATTTATGGTTACAAATAAATATAAACGAACAGCTGTGATGTGCAAATAAACACAACAGACCGCATCTTCGTAAGAGTTTTTCGGGGAGATGACCGTTAACTTACGTATATCAGGTATATATCTTATATATGCATATCCACATTTTTACTGTAGTAATGTAACACTATATATTTGCATTAAACCAGTTCTTTCGCAAGTAGCACTTTGTTAAATATTTATATGTATGGGTAAATAGAAAAGACCACTTATTCAGTTTTGCTTTAGAATGCTTTATGATTTATAGAGCCAAATGCATTTTTTGTTAAATGGCAACATGATCCCTTTTTAGTGCTTGCCATTGTTATTTATAATTAAAAAAGTTAACTTTATAAATTTTATAGCGTTATCAAACTTAATGGTTTATTAGTTGATTTCACAATTTTGAAGATATTTTGTAGCAAAAAAGTGTTTTACTTCTTAGCTTATTTTGCTCGCCAAATATGCAAATTATTTTTAGACAAACGTAAATCTTGTTGCTATCAGTATATGTATATAAAACTACAAATTAATAAATTTATACTTTAGCTTTTTGTTTTAATTTACTCCAATGTTTTGCCGAGAAGATAATATTAATTGTTCTTGCTGTGATCAAACCTTAATTTTTTTGTATTACTATTAGAAACCATATCGATTATTTAATTCCTTCAACAAAAGTAAAATTTAATAAAATGGTTTATTATTTCATTCTACATAAATCCCTAATATCGATAATTATTTTTAAACTTTAAATTTTTGGCAATTATTTTCAATATAAGTTAAATAGATTACTTAATACTCCTGCAAAGCTTGCAACGCATAACGAAGTGGCGAAGCAGTCTCCCTAATTTGAGAACCCTCTAGTTGACCTTTGACGAATCAGTTTCAAAATCACTAGCAAACAAGCCTTTTTGGGCACCTGTCGATTGGTGAAAACAGAATTTGGAAATTCCCAGCCGTTCTCGAGTTATTGCTCAGACAGACGGACAACGTGAAGTTAGTAAGTGACTCCGCTTCGCTTCACCACTTAATAATTGCTGAAACAATTTTTTGATTTTATTATTATTTTATAACTAAATGTACCCGGTTATGCGTTGTTGTGGTTCTGCTTTTACGTTCAATAGATAGCGCTCTTTTTCAAAAAAAGCATGTTTTGCCTGTCACAGGTATGACATCTATATAATATAGGTATATAAATTTTTTTTATAGTATCCTATTTTATTTGCAATCTGTAGAATATATACATTCAGCAAATTATGTGACAAACTGTACAACATGCCGAAGAGTACTCAGTAGCCATCTTCTTATAATGAGTAGGTTTTCTAGACCTAGTATGACCTAAGGATATTGTACTTAAAGACTAAACCTTAAATCTAAAACTAAAACTAACTTATGTAAAATCAAAATCTATTTGGTAATTCATTGGGCAAGTATCGTAAAAGTCTCTTATTGTTTCTTGGCCGGTTCATAGGGTTTGTTACCAAATCGTTTGGGTGGACGCTGAGTCTGGTTCGATATTTTTTGCTGAAATTTCTTATTTCTTCATTGATCGTTATTTGAAGATCACCTCGAATAATAGCATTTGGTACGCACCACGGTGCATCCACAATCATACGAAGCACCTTGGATTGAAATTGTTCAAGAATTTCTATGTTGGAATTGGAAGCAGTGTCCCAGAGTTGGATTCCATAAAACCAAATCGGCTTAATTGTGGCTTTAGAGATAACGGTTAGTTTTGAGTTACGTCTAAGCAACCAGTTCATTTTGGTGAGAGTCAAACCTAATTGTTTCCTCTTCGTGAATAGGTGCTTGCGCCAGGTGAGTCTCCTATCTACATGTAGCCCAAGGCATTTCACTTCTTCTTGCTGTTGCAGTTGTGTGTGATTTAGGTAAATAGCACAGCAAGTTTCTTGTCGTGTGGTGAACGTTATATATACTAATTTGGTCTCATTGACCTTTATTCTCCATCTTTTTAACCATGTGTATATTGATTTTAGATTGGTTTGCAGAGTTTGTGTGGCAGCATCAGGATTATTATCGACAGCTAAGACAGCGGTATCGTCTGCAAACGTTTCTGTTACGACTTCTGGTGCAATTGAAATGTTACCCTTACACAGTGGGTACAGCAGGGTATCAAGTACACTTTCTTGTGGTACTCCGGAATTTATTTTATACAGTTTACTGTGATCAGTGCCAACTTTAACTAGGAAATGACGGTTTTGCAGGTAGGATTTAAGTACAAGGAAAGTATCGAACGTAACTTAATTAATAGTCCAACGTGCCACACCTTGTCGAACGCTTATGTGACATCAATAAACTCTGCAAAGTAGTATTGTTTGTTTTCAAACGTTTTTTGACCATTCGGTGGACTTGCTCTATTGTGGAATGCATTGGTTTAAAACCCAACTGATGGTTGCTTTATTTGTACTTCATTAGGGGGTTTCTTGATTTTGGAATTAAAACAATCTGCGGTACCTTCCACTGGTTTGGAAAGTACGCAATGCGTAAGACAGCATTAAATAATTTCCTTGTGAGGCAATTGTTTAAGGATTTGGCCAGTAATCAGGTCATACCCAGGTGCTTCCTTAGAGTGTAGAGTATTGATGACACTTTGGACTTGGCGATTATGACGCGTGGGGTTGAAGGCTCAAGTTAATAGGGTATCTCAACTAGCTGTATGAGTTCTTATTCTTCTTTAGGATCTTTCTGATGGATGTGGTTGAAATACCTCTTAACGATGCTCTGCAAAGACTTTTGCTTTTCCTTCATTGCTTCTAGCCCATGTTCCTTGGTGTGTCCTAATTGGTGGTGAAGCTTTTACAACACGTTTGATCTTTTTAGTCGCTCTCCACAGCGAATAGTGAGTATTTCAAAAGGCGTAAGCTTATTCAGAAAGGTCTGAATGCATTTGTTTTTGTTGTTGTTGAAGAGGTCTTTTAGTTGCTGGGCTGATGCATTAAATAATTTTTACTTTCAGGCGTTCGCAGTCTTTGCCATTGTTTTCTAAGCATTATTATATATATAATAGTTAGTCAATTTTGCAATTTTTGTTTTAATTTATTACAATTTTTTATCGAGAACAAAAATTTAATGTGACCATACCTTAAAGCTTTTTATTTAATAGTTTGTTGTATTATTATTAGAAACCATAACAAATCTTTTAATTCCTTAAAGCAAAAGTAAAATTCAGTAAAATTGTTGTTTTTGGTTCTATTTTACATAAATATATATTTTTATTTATTTATTTTTAAACCTTAAATTTTAGGTAAGTATATGGTTGATCTAGATTAATTTAATTGCTTAATGACAACTTGAAATGTTTTGTATTTTGTTATTAGTTTATAATTTTTTAATTTCTGACTTTCACACACACACACACACACACACACACACACACACACACACACACACACACACACACACACACACACATATATATATATATATATATATATTTATATATAGTTTGTTATTAAGGAAAGTAAACGTCAATTTGGCATATGCGGCAATTATTTTCCTGTCAACGCAGCATAATTTTTTTAGTTTAAAGTTTACCATTTTCTGCTATAAAATCATATTCGATTGATTACTACGTTATAGTAATTAAAGTACATTACAAAAATGAAGAAAAAATAAAAAACACCTATCGAGCTTTCCGCGATTATTTCGGTCCTCATAGCCGTTCAAATGAAAACACCATTGATTGTTTGGTGTGAAAATTTATGGCCGCTGGCTTTGTTGGTGTTAAAAAATGGGCAATCCAAAAGTGTTCGCACCCCATATTGTGTACTGAGTACTCTTCGGCATGTTGTACAGTTTGTCACATAATTTGCTGAATGTATATATTCTACAGATTTAAAATAAAATAGAATACTATAAAAAAAATTTGTATACCTATATTATATAGATGTCACACCTCTGACAGGCAAAAACATGCTTTTTTTGAAAAAGAGCGCTATCTATTGAACGTAAAAGCAGAACCACAACAACGCGTAACCGGGTACATTTAGTTATAAAATAATAGTAAAATCACAAAATTGTTTCAGCAATTATTAAGTGATGAAGCGAAGCCGAGTCACTTACTAACTTCACGTTGTCCGTCTGTCTGTCTGTCCGTCCGTCCGTTCGTCCGTCCGAGCAATAACTCGAGAACGGCTGGGAATTTCCAAATTCTGTTTTCACCAATCGAGAGGTGACCAAAAAGGCTTGTTTGCTAGTGATTTTGAAACTGATTCGTTAAAGGTTAACTAGAGGGTTCTCAAATTAGGGAGACTGCTTCGCCACTTTGCTATGCGTTGCAAGCTTTGCAGCTGTATTAAGTATTCTATTTAACTTATATAAAGAAAATAATTGCCAAAAATTTAAAATTTAAAAATAAATATCGATATTAGGGATTTATGTAGAATGAAATAATAAACCATTTTATTAAATTTTACTTTTGTTGAAGGAATTAAATAATCGATATGGTTTCTAATAGTAATACAAAAAATATTAAGGTTTGATCACAGCAAGAACAATTAAAATTTTCTTCTCGGCAAAACATTGGAGTAAATTAAAACAAAAAGCTAAAGTATAAATTTATTAATTTGTAGTTTTATATACATATACTGATAGCAACAAGATTTACGTTTGTCTAAAAATAATTTGCATATTTGGCAAGCAAAATAAGCTAAGAAGTAAAACACTTTTTGTTATAAAATATCTTGAAAAATTGTGAAATCAACTAATAAACCATTAAGTTTGATAACGCTATAAAATTTATAAAGTTAACTTTTTTAATTATAAATAACAATGCAAGCACTAAAAAGGGATCATGTTGCCATTTAACTAAAAATGCATTTGGCTCTATAAATCATAAAGCATTCTAAAGCAAAACTGAAAAAGTGGTCTTTTCTAATTACCCATACATATAAATATTTAACAAAGTGCTACTTGCGAAAGAACTGGTTTAATGCAAATATATAGTGTTACATCACTATAGTAAAAATGGGGATACGCATATATAAGATATATACCTGATATACGTAAGTTAACGGTTACCTCTCCGAAAAACTCTTAAGAAAGATGCGGTCTGTTGTGTTTATTTGCACATTACAGCTGTTCGTTTATAGATCGCTGGCAAAGAATTTACGTAAGTATTTTGAAATATTCTTTGTGAAGTGAATTAAAGCTATTATTAAACAATATTCGAATTAAGTTAAAATTTATTTGTAGCTTCATATATACACACCTGCAAAAGAAATGACCCTAACCTAGATAAGTGCATGATAAAGACCTTCAACGAGATCCGCCCGTACCTCAAAAAAGGCATTCCAGAACTGAACATCCCTCACGGAGAGCCAATGCAATTTTTTAACACATCCGCCAGCATATCCGATGAGAAAGCCATTTCTGCTCATGGCTCAGCCTGGAACCAAGTTGTTTCAGGTATAATGGATCTCGACATCCAAAGCCTGAAGATGGATTTGGATCACGCGCGCATTTCCGCTGTAATTAACATACCCCACGTAGAACTGCAAGCTGATTACAGATTTCGAGGCAGGATGCTTCTGTTCCAATTGGACTCAATCGGAAAATGTGAACTTAATGCTAGTGAGCTCGTAAAAGCAGTTAAGCTCATCATTGTGGTGTAATAATTTAATTTTTAGCCGACGTGAATACCAATGTTGAATGGTATGGCAAATTATATACGAAAAAAGGCAAGGAATATATGAAGTTCGACAACGTAACCGCTGACACAAAACTGGGTGGTGTCAAATTTTATTTCAGTGATCTAATTAAGGGCAATCAGGAACTGAACGATGCAATTAATAAAGAGGCCAATATCAACTCAAACGAACTAACAGAAGAGGTTTACCCTATACTGAACAACATCATAGCCAACTTAAACTTGTATTACTTCAATAACTTCTTCAAACAGTTTTCGGTAGACGAACTCTTTCCGCGAGACTGATTTGCCTGACTGGAGAAGCGTTAAGATTTTAGTAAACATTACCTAATATATGATTATTCTTGAAGATACATTTTATTCAAATAAAATTGAAAAATTATAGTATTTCCACTTATTTTGGTCACTCTTCACAGCAATACGAAGAATATATATTATATATTTTTTTAATTTCAATAAAATTTTATAATAATTAAATATAATCCCTTTTTTATCTATGACTTACTGCTAATGCTCGGGCAGGTACTGAGTACTCCAATACAATCCTGAACACTCATAATTTTGTACTGATCTATTTTAAATCGATTTTTGTATTCAGTTGGATAGCAATAATTTTTTTTTCTTGAAGAACTTTTCTTAGACATTAAAGCAATCGTTTGCCTGACAAAAAACAAGCCAGCGTTTTTAAAGCATTACATTATCTATCATATAAAGTACAGTTGGTTAAATAGGCTATTGGCGTAGTTACTTCATAATTATCTCATTCCGGGTGTTCCTTTAGTACTCGACAGTAACTGTCTCTTCCTTTTCACAGATATGACAAAAAACTATTACATCAAAATTCATCCGTAGCAATAACTATCTATTTTCGCTCTATCGATATTTCTTTCTCACAAAATGCTATTAACACAAGTTTCAACAATTTTAAAAGTAATTTTGTTGTATTTTTAAGGATAAATTTGACATGTCAGTATAAGATTAAATGTTAGTTTGTAGGATTCCTAACACTCCATTCGCTTAGTTAATCAGAGAAGATCTTTTAACATTTAATGAATACTATTAGGGATGTTGAAACTTTCGCAAATTTTTCTGATGCTGGCTCTCTTTAACACCACTAATATTTTATGGTTTCCCACAACCCGTTCTTCTTTTTCAGCTAGTAGGCGTGAGCCATGCTCCTTAGCATCTTCAACTATTATCCCACTGTTTTGTTGATACGACTAGTTAAATGCAATAACAAGTTAATTAGCATAAACGTAACTAACTAAAACTATTTAAAATATTTCTATTAATTTAAACGAGGTCTGGCAGCGGCCCCCCGGAGAGCTTGTCCAACTCCGACATGCTTGAGCCCCTTCGCATAGTAGTTTTTAAAAATAAATAAAAACACGATTAAAAAGCTCTGTTTGACATAATTGAAACACGCCGTTGCCATGACAACGCATTTACGTAAACTCAGAGTTGAACTTTGACCTTTGACCTTTGACTTGTGTGACAGCACTCATAATTTTTTTTATGTATAAGTGCTTTATTACCCGCTCTCAAACGAAAATTTTCCATCGCTTGCGGTTCCGGAAATATATTACCTCCGTCGCGCCTGCCGGCGGACCGAAATTTATCCTTCGGAGGCGCTCGGGTCGGCACGGAAAGGCACGAACGATTTGACCTTTGACCTGTGTGACAGCAGCAGCAGCAGCACTCATAATTTTTTTATATATATAACGAGGTCTGGCAGCGGTCCCCCGGAGAGCTTGTCCAACTCCGACATGCTTGAGCCCCTTCGCATAGTAGTTTTTAAAAATAAATAAAAACACGATTAAAAAGCTCTGTTTGACATAATTGACGTACGCCGTTGCCATGACAACGCATTTACGTAAACCCAGTTAGAGTTGACCTTTGACCTGTGTGACAGCACTCATAATTTTTTTTATATATAAGTGCTTTATTACCCGCTCTCAAACGAAAATTTTCCATCGCTTGCGGTTCCGGAAATATATTACCTCGGTCGCGTCTGCCGCCGCGGCCAAAATTTGTCCTTCGGAGGCGCTCGGGTCGGCACGGAAAGGCACGAACGATTTGACCTTTGTGACAGCAGCAGCAGCACTCATAATTTTTTTTATATATATAATTATGAAACCTTAATCTTCTTACTACAAAATCTAAAAAATATTATTTCATCAATGATATAAATATGTAGCAACTATTCTAATTTTGTTACAAGAACTGAAAAAATCTGTTACTAATTTTAGTCTTAGCGTTTTTACTTTTATATTGTTTATTAGCCGCTTTTTAATAGATATAACTTGTATTTGCCTGTTTTCATTTACTAAAAATCTGGTGTTAACATCACACGACTTTCCTTATCTTATTATTATATATTATACCGGGTCCATCGTCTCGGCCCTGAGCTGCTCTCGTCCCGGAACTTGTTATTTTAAAAAAGGACGAGGCGCGAGTCCAACACTCGAAAGCTGATTAAAATAAACAGTACAAGACAATAATTGACTCGTACTTAAAAATTTGCTACGTCACTGAAGGTAACCGTGCGAGCTCGGCCGCACGGCCTTCGCCATTATCGCCTGTGTGCTCCCTCCTAGCGGCCACGCGCTCCCCTCCCTCCTCCCGCAGTCGGCCCGGTAGCTCTCCGAGCGCGCTGTGATTGGTCCGTTTAATTAATTTTTAATCGGCTATAACTTACATATTTCACCTCGGATCAAAAAATTTCATTGTAATTTTTTGTTCGTCTCGGTCTGATCTATCCGGTAATATAAATTCCCTGAAACACTTTATGAACACCCGCTATATTAAAAATACTGAGCTTCAATTTTTTTTCGAGTTCAAATAACAAATCATTTTTATTCTTATAAATTTTTTGCATCTTCAACCGTTTAGACTCGCGACCGCTTTGCGACCGATTTTGCGACCTTGCGACGAAACGACTCGGCCGATTTTTACCAAAAGCTTCGCACTGCGTCCGCTACCTCACACACACACACACGAACCAATGGCTAAAACCAACTTTTTTGGTATCCTGAGGCTATAATTCGTCCAGAAATGTGAAAAACTGGATAGGTCAAATTTCCGCCGATTATATTACTTTCCTTATTATAGGATAAGGAAAGTAAAAATGTTGATGGCTATAAGCTTTATTTTATCATTGCCTAATTTCTTGCATTGCTTATATTACTATTTTCTTTAACTTTTAACCTTTAAGAAAACACTACAGAGGTGCCGTCTGCTAACTATTCCGCCATTTAAATAATTTTAACGCCGATGAAGGTATAGTAAGGCAATTTAAATCAAACTTACTTCACTTTGTAAAAGACGTGATGTCATCAGTAACATGTGACAGACAAGATCACACCCGTCACACTATAATTTGAAGAATTATTATCAATACTTTAGTATTACTTACAATAAGCTACACGTTTCAGATATACTTATTACAAATAATTGAAGGAGGTTAGTTCAAACGAGGACGGTGGTCAAATTTCTTTAAAAATAACTCAATGTTGGCTATGGAGACGTATGTTGTATGGGATGTCGGTCCATTAGGATTTTCATCGCCCACTTGATTTACAAAGGTGTTAAATATTTCCATATATATTGTAATAAAGAATATAAAACAAATTATGCGAAATGGAACGTTTAATAGCCGTCGCTTTTAGGTTGCCAATCATTCCAGAATAAAAAGGTTCTTGGTATGTTGCTTTGGAATTTCTACTTACCCAAATATAAGAATTTTATCCTTCAAATAAAATCAACATTTCATACTTCACACGCCAGGATAAGCAAAATTCGGTCAGTTTTCAGGAACTGCGTCATTTTATAAGGATTTTGTCCATCCATGTCAGATCACATATTGATTTTTTTTCTATGCACATATCTGAAATAAAAAGTTTATTGTAGTAAAGCATTAATCATTAACACTTAAAAATCAAATGTTACAAAAAATAATTTTAAGCAGCAACAGAGTTATGCTAGCAAATATATTCCAAATTTTACCGAATTCAATTCCACATGAAGGAAAATGATGTCCACCTCCAGAACATGGAATATATTGCATAACAACGGTCTATACTAACATTAACAAATGATTTTAAAAACAACATAAACAATAGAGATAAAACAAAAGTTTAATACACCTAACAAATAACTTGCTAATATTATTTTGTATGTACAAATGATAAGCTAATTGAGCGTTTAAAAATGTATATTAATCATTAACAAGCTTGCATTGTACAAAGTACTGATATAACTCATTAGTTGATAGTAATCAATAGAGATGTATTAGAACTATTTAAAAAGCATTTTCAAAGGAGTATGTTAAAGGAAAAACTACTCATATAATGATTAATTGATGCAAATTAATCTAGGAGTATTGGGTGTTTTACATTTAACTATTTTATGATTATTTATTTACAATATTCTAGCGCTCAACAGTTTTTTCTCTGTCACAGAGGTGATAAAAAGTGACTCAACAGTAATATTTTTTCGCTTTATCGATTTTTTTGGCACTTTTTTGTCCAGTTTCATCCTGGATTTAATAGTCTCTTATCGATCGCACATAAAGACTGAAACAAGTCTTATCAATGTTTAAAATTATTTTTAGTTTTTCTTTAATTTTTTTGTAGTCTTGAAGATTATTGCATGATACAGTTAATTGGATGTTAGTTTGTAAGATCGGTAATGTTCCAATTGCTTGGTAAATCTGAATTTTTCTTTTGACACCTGACAGAACACTTTAGAGAATGTCAAATTGTCCACCGATTTTTCTAGTTCTAGTGCTATTTTTGTATTTTCAAAGCACGTTTTTTTTAGGACATATGCGTGAAACATGTTCTTCGACCTTTTAAAAATTTATATTGGCTTTTCAAAACTCTGTCTGGATTTTGTATGTACAACATATAAATAAATATAACAAATAAAAACTCGATATATTTTATTAATGCTTGGGTCAATCAACTGTTGTTTTGCAGTTATCTTTAAGATGCGTAAAAACAGTTATAATAGGAAATTAATTTACCTGTTTTTTAAAGACAACCAATTAAACGTAACAAGAATTTAATTGGTGCAAGTATAACTAAATTACTTCAAAACATTTCTATTAATTTAAAATATACAACATTTGTTTACGAAAGGAAGTAATATAAAATAAATTATATTATTAATTTTATGTAAATTGTAAAAAGAAATAAAACTGTTATTGTTGTTTTTTTACCGCCTTTAGTTTTGTATTGTATTGTTTTTGACATTCTATATAGCGCTGTTCATTATCAGGCACCTAATGAATACAAATTGTATTTGAGCTTTTATTTACTTTTTATTCTAATTTATTCCATACTTTACAAATAATATATTTTGCCAGAAAAAGGTTTTTTTACAAAGTTTGTTTTAAAAGGTCTATGATTTTTTTTAAATTATGGTTAACAATTAACTCCACCAGTGATCATTATACTATCACTGCCTGTTCCAAGCTAAGATAAAAGAGGAGGAGGAGGAGTAAAAACCTCGCTGTAAGGGTTCCTACCCAGGGTTACAGGGAAAGAATGCCAATGGCTGATTAGGCACTCGCCAACCCACTCGGCAAGCGTGGCGTTTTAATACCAAAACACCTCGCAAATAATTCAACATGAAGAAGAATTTTAAAACTCAAATACCCTGACTGGATAGGGTTAATGGCACATAATCCCACACCCGTACTCCAGTCTGCCTTGAGGATTCTGGGGGTGGTAAAAATTCAAAAATAAGATACAAAAGAATAAACCGTCGTGTAAAGATAAACATTGTAACTCTGAATGTAATGTCACTCTTTACATCGGACAAACTAGTCCAATTATAAGAACAACTGGTACCTATTAAGTAGGACATTTTAGACTGAGCGAAGTCAAGAGAACGGGAGAGAAAATGCTGGTTTTAAAAACGGGACACACATTATATTTTAATAGACCAAAAATATTTGCTATTACAGATAACCAATGGGTAATACATAAAAATTATTTAATCGTACGAACCAACATCTAAGCACATCGATGAAAAGATTGAACAATTCTATAAAAACATAGAGAAGGCAATGGATAAAAACAAAACCTACTATACACTTCTAATCGGAAACTTTAATGCCAAAATTGGAAAACACCAAAGAGGCATCCATGGGTATGCATGGAGTAGGAATACATAATGACAGAGGCAAGCGTTAGTGAACTTCCTTGAAGCGCATCAAATAAAGCAATAAATACATTCTTTCTAAAAAAACAACACTGGGAATGGACGTGGAAAAGCCCTTATGGGATCACAAAAAAAGATCGATTTTACCATCTCAGATCATAATAACATTATTATCCGTCCTTAAGCTAATAAACATCAGCGACCATAGAATGGCAAAAGTACGAGTAGAAACAAATACAAGATTAGAGAGAAGAAAATTGATTAAAAAAGGAACTAGAAACATAGACTACACAGAGGTGGAACAAAGAGGATACCTACAGAAATGTAATACGGAAGACATTTTCAAACAACTCAATTAGATAGATTATAAATGTTGAAGATCTTTATTATTACATCATCAATAACATAAAAGAAGCTGCAAACAGCGTACTTAAAAAGACAAACTAAACTTAAAGAAGAAACAAGAAAACCAATAGACTGAAGGAACAAAGAAAAACTAAATATGTCATAAGAGATAAAAGAAATCAACAAGGACTTCAGAAAGCGAGTAATATTAGACATATCAAAGTACAACAAAAAACTATTAGAAAACTATTAAAAGAAACAAAGAACCAAAAGTATTAAGGAGAAGAATACAACAAAGAAAAAAAGAAATAGTAAATATAATGGATGACAAAGGAAACACATTGGGCAATCGCGAAAAGATCCTAGAATATATTTAAAATTTTTTACAAGGACTTGTACTCGTCAAATATTCAAGAACCACCAACTATCCCAAACAACCAGCACCATTAACCAGACACTATACAGAGGACATGCTTGCTCACAATTAATAAACATTAAATAAAACAGGCACTAAATCAAATGAAAAATAATAAAGCTGCATGCCCGAACGGGATAGTAGTAGAACTAATAAAAGCAGAAGAAGTTCTTCTAGGTCATCTAGAAACACTATTTAACCAGTGCCTAGATACAGCTACAATACCCGAATCATGGAAAAATAAAAAAGAGCTAAAAAACTATCGCTCGATCACGTTGCTATCCCACATGTATAATACGAGGCGCATTCATAAAGTAAGGGCCGTTTGGTCACAGAAAAAAATGTACTCATAAGAAACAAATTTTATTGTCATATTTAGTTAGGTACAATCTTACTTTACTTCTCTACATAATCGCCGTTCACTTCTAAGCATTTTTCGTACCGCTGCACCAGCTTCTTTAACCCCTCTGCATAGAAGCTTGCCGCCTGAGAGTTGAACCAGTTGACAACGGCGTTTTTGAGTCCGTCTTCGGTTTCAAAACGTTGTCCACCCAGCCACCGTTTAAAATGCAAGAAGAGGAAGTAGTCGCTAGGTGCAAGGTCGGGACTGTACGGTGGGTAGTCAAAAAGTTCCCAACGAAAATCTTGAATTTTCTCAATGGTTTTGGCAGCAGTGTGAGGACGCGCGTTATCGTGGAGGAGGATTATGCCAGATGACAGTTTCCCGCGGCGTTTGTTTTGATCGCACGTCTCAAGTGTTTGAGCGTTTCGCAGTACACGTCATCTGTAATTGTTGTCCCACGTTCCATGAAATCAACCAAAAGAACACCGTCTTTGTCCCAAAAACTGTAGCCATCAATTTTCGACTTGTGTACTGAGTTTGTTTAAACTTTTCGGTTTTGGTGAGGATGAGTGTCGCCACTGCATCGATTGCAGTTTGTTTCTGGGTTGGCGTAGGATACCCACGTCTCGTCCCCAGTAACAATGTGAGAAAACAAATCATCTCCATTTTGTTGATAACGGGCCAAAACTTTCGTCCACTAGACATTCTTTGCTCTTTGTGGTGGTCGGTGAGCATTTTGGTACCCACCTTGCACACAATTTGCTGTATGCGAGGTTTTCTGTGACAATATTGTAAACAGTAGTGCGTCCAAGTTGAGGAAATTTGTCAGCCAGGCCACTAATCGTCAATCGACGATCAGATCGCAGTGCTTGGTCCACTTGTGAAACGATTTCATCAGTCTGGATACTGGGCCTGCCACTCCGCTCTTCGTCATGGACATTTGTTCGGCCATTTGTAAAATAACGACACCATTGTCTAACCTTTCCTTCACTCATAACTGTAGGTCCGTAAACCAGGCATAACTCCCGATGAATTTCAGCAGCCGACGATCCTTTTGCACATAAGAAACGAATCACAGAACGCACTTCACACTTGGCGGGATCAACGATTTTCGCGGCCATTGTTCTTTGCATTCACTGACAACAATACAATTTCAGAATCAAAACAAATGACGCTGTAGCTTCGCAATGAGTCAGTAGATGACGCTGCAGTGGTAAAACTGTGCTTCGAAGCGCCACTATTTATATACATGCAAACGGCCCTTACTTTATGAATGCGCCTCGTATTTTAACAAAAGTAAGATCACGAATAACAAAACGTCTAGACGAATTCCAAATTCCAGAACAACCAGGTTTTAGAGGAGGGTATAGCACCTTGCATCACATACACACAATAAGACAAGTTATGAAAAAGCGCACGAATATAACCAACCTCTCTACCTAGTTTTCATCGATTTTAAAAATGGATGGAACGTGAGCGCTGGTCAATGAATTAAAGAAATGCGGGATCGATTGAAAGTATACAGATTTAATCAAGAAAATGTACAAAAATGCAACAGTGACATTCCAGATAAAAGTAAGAAGAGCAATTAGACAAGGGATACCATCTCCTTGAAGCTCTTTACTAATTTATTAGAAAATGTCTTTAAAGCTTTGAACAGGAATAAATTAAGAATTATTTTCAATGGAGAATATCTGTCTAACTTACGATTCGCTGACGATATTGTTTTATTAGCAAATAACGTGGAACGTGACAACGATGAATAAAGACCTACAAGAAGTAACAAGAAAGTCAGGCTAAAAATAAACAATACAAAAACAAAAATTATGACAATGAGAATGATTTAATATAAGTTGCCGACGAATACATACACTTAGAACAAATACTTACTTTTAGAACAATGCCCAGGCGGCAAAAATTGAAAGCAGAACAAAGTTAGCTTATGAAAATATAAGGAATGTGTTCGAAACAACAACATACCCGCAACACTTTAAGACTAGAGTGTTTAATCAATGCATTCTTCCAATACTTACATATGCCTCGAAAACACGGTCCCTTACGGAAACCGTAATGAAAAAACTGAAAGTTACACAAAGAAGAATGGAAAGATGTTGGGAGTGCGACTGTAGGATAGAAAAATCAATCGAATGGATTTGAGATAAAACCCAAGTTGAGTACGTGGCACGACCCATTGCAAACTTAAAATGGCAATCGGCAGGTCATCTTATGTGGCGAGAAATCGGTAGGTGAAGTGAAAATGTAACAGGGTGGAGGCCAAGGACAGGAATAAGGAAACGAGGAAGACCGAGAATTAGATGGAGAGACGACATCAATAAGATGGCAAGAATATAATGGATGGGAACGACGGCGGATCGAATGGCATGGCGACATTTTGGGAAGGCGTATGTCCAGAGATGGAATATTTAAACGCTGGGGATGATAATGATGATGATTAACAATTAATTGTGGCAAATTTTTTCGTCTAGATGTCCACAGAGAAAATAATTATGCGACGTCAGATCAAGCGAATACTGTTGTTAAAATACCTTAGAAATGACTGTAGTGAAAAATAACACAATTATAGTTATGGAGTCATGTAATGTGTGAAATGTAGCTCTATCCCACTTAAAATATCTAATAAAAAGGCTTCGTCGTTAAACTATCTTACAAAGGTGTTAAATAATTCTATATATACAACTGTAATGATTTTATGGAAAAAGACAGAAATAACTATGTCCCACCGGGACATTCCACAGCAATACAAATAATCTCAGAATAAAAGGGTTTTTCATGTGTGTGTATATATATATATATCCAAAATGCCCAAATATTTACAGCCTTTAGATCTTTCTAGCAGAACGGAGCGACTTCTTACAAAAGACATATTAGTCGAGTACGAGTATTGATACGGTGTGGGTGCAACGCGCGCGCTCCGTTATCAGTGCAACACGCCTGGCCTAAACTGTAATCTTTAACCTTCACTGTGAGTATTCATAGTAATATTAACAAATACATAGAGTGCCAACACCTCATTAAATGATAATAAAATGGGCGCGGACTAAGCCCAAACTTGAATTAACACCGCCTCTCAATGAGGTGCAAAAGCGGTACATGTGGTCAGTTGAAGAGCTAATCACATAAAACAGATTCTACTTGCCCTCACAAAACGATAGCGAAGATAACACAAGCAAAAAAATCAACACACCTCCTACAGAACCTGCTACTTCTATTAATAGACCTAAAATTCCGCCAATATATCTGCGCAATGCGATTAATCACAAGGCTCTTGTGGCAGATATTAATAAAATTATCAAAGAACCGTTTACAACAATGTGTACCACGAATTCGCTACGCATCAACTTATCGGATGATAACGACTACCGCACTCTCACAAAATTTTATTCTGAAAATGGAATTCCAAAACCCCAACCCAAAACCTCTGTCAGTGGTAATTAAAAATGTTCCGTTATCACTGACTACTGATGAAATCAAAACTGAGTTACAAGTACTACCTGTCATCAATGTAACACGTCTACTGACAAGAGATAAAAAGCCCCTTCCTGTGTGTGGAGTCGACCTAACCAATAGCGATGAGGGCAAAAAGATATTCTCCTTGAAGTCAATATATCATTCAGTTGTGACCGTTGAAATGAGAAAAAAGTCAACCAGCTTACCACAATGTCATCGATGTCAACGCTACGGGCACACAAAAAATTACTGCACCCTCACACCAAGGTGCGTCAAATGTGCTGGAAATCACAATCACAATGAGTGCACCAAGCAACCAACAACTAAACCGACATGTGTCAATTGTGGCGGCGATCATGCAGCGAGTTACCGTGGATGCAGTCACCATGTTGAACTCCAACAAAATACTTTAAAAATAGAAAAATAGCCAATAGTTCTCACGTTAACCCAACGCAAACATACGCTGATAAACTAAAAATAATCCCACGTCAACAACATCTCCTCAAACTCAGCAGCAACACAATCATTCGAATCCTCTCAGTTATCACATATAACTAAAATTATTGTCGATCTTGTAACGTCCTTTCTTCCCCAAATTAAAACATTCCTTTCAACTACCCTGATACCCCTGCTGCTCAATGGATCCTAAGACCAGAAGAGCAATTGAAAAATTAACAATCTTTAATTGGAATTCAAATGGCATTTTAAATCAACGATCTGCATTTATCGCATTTTTAGCCAGGTACAATGTGGATATAGCCTGCATTACTGAAACTCATCTGCAAGACCACGATAATCTTAAAATACCAGGATACAATGTATATCGAAAAGACAGAAACGCCACAATAGCTTCAGGAGGTGTGGCCATCATCATTAAGAGAAACTTAGAACATGCAAGTATCCCTAATATACTAAATACTACTTTAGAAACAATTGGAATCAAAGTGAGACTACATGACCAAAGCCCTCTTATCATCTATAGCGCGTACAGGCAGCCAAACAAAAAACTTAATGAAAATGATATAAAAACCTTATTCAATACAACTGACCAAATATTAGTAATTGGAGATATCAACTGCAAACACCGAATGTGGGGCTGTCGAGCTACTAACCCTGAGGGTACAAAACTCGAACAATATTCAACTACATATGGCTTTCAAATTATGCCTCCGAACGAGTATACGTATTATCCTTATCGGGAAGATCACCAACCTGATATACTAGATATTGTTCTTCAAAAAATTTCCCAAAGCAGATAAATCAAAATGTAGTAATGGAACTTAACTCTGATCATGTACCTGTGTTAATATCTTCCTGGGCACACCACAAATTAAACAACCTCCTC
Organism: Sinelater perroti; assembly: GCA_036346155.1. Classification (NCBI taxonomy): domain Eukaryota; kingdom Metazoa; phylum Arthropoda; class Insecta; order Coleoptera; family Elateridae; genus Sinelater; species Sinelater perroti. Next base: position 3,805,978 of record JARFIY010000067.1, read on the forward strand.
AAAGACTTATTAACGGACGAATCGACTGGAACAACTTCCAAGAGCGACTAAACTCCAACCTACATGAACCATATAGGTGTGAAAACCCTGAAGACCTTGATACTGCAATTTCTAGCATCACCATGTCAATCACGGACGCTGCCAAAACATCGGTCTCAACTCCTCGAAACATCATACACGCTAACTATAACTACCCACCCAGCTATATATTAAAACTGATCAAGACAAAAGTCAAACCAGGAGACTATGGCTGAGAACTAAAATCCCGAAGTAAAAGACTCCTAAATAGCCATCACCCATCGTCTTAAGAAACAACTGGACGAATACAGAATTGAGTCATACCGAAAGCATATTGCTCATATCAGCCCTGGAGATCCGGGCATGCGGAAAACTACCAGAAGAATTCTGCAACAACATGACGAATTACCAACCATAACAAATGGACCCAATATCCTCTATACTGATAGCGAAAAATCGCAAGCTTTTGCCGATCACCTCGAACACGTTTTTACGCCAACAAACATCTGTGGCACTGCACATGCACTTCATTTACTAAATCATATCGAGCGCAATCGCCCAGTTAAATAACTCAATTCATATCTGCTCTGCCCAAACGAAAGTTACCAGGCCATGACCTAATAACTAACATTGTCCTTAAACAACTGACCAAAAAATGTATAGCATACCTCGCATCTATATATAATGCGTGTCTTCGCATTGGATAGTTTCCACGGAGCTGGAAACACGCGCACATACTCATGTTTGCAAAACCAGGAAAATATAAAAAAGATATTAAGAACTACCGACCAATAAGCCTACTTACAACTTTATCAAAAATTCTGGAAAAAATTATTCATGTTCGATTATCAAAAATTGTAGAAACCCAAAATATAATACCAGCATTTCAATTTGGCTTTAAGAAAGGACATTCAAGCTGCCATCAGCTCCAGAGAATTAGCGAAATAATCGAAAATGGATTTGAAAGTAAATGCTATACAACAATCATCTTCATCGACATTGCGAATGCTTTCGACAAGGTATGGATTGAAGGTCTAATGAAAAAACTACTTGACATTAATATACCAAGTTACCTGCAAGCTACAATATTTTCGTTTTTGGAAGATAGAACCTTCGCTGTTAAGGTCAACTCTGCCATATCTGATATCAAAGCTATACATTCGGGAGTTCCTCAAGGAAGCATTCTTGGGCCTCTGCTATTTAATATCTATACATCAAATATACCAGCAACCGGAGCTTCTATAGCCACGTCTGCGGACGACACAGGGATCAAGCGGTAAAATATCTTGGAGTACACCTCGACACACGATCAACCTGGAGCTACCACATAAACAATAAGCTACTCCAGGCCAACAACAGAATGCGTCAGCTATACCCTCTCATTAATCGCAAGTCATCTCTAAAGCCGGAGTGTACCATATTGCTGTATAAAACCCTAATACGCCCCTTAATCTTATACGCTTGCCAGGTTTGGTGTACTACGTCAAAAACAAACATCAACAAAATACAAAGACTCCAAAATAAAATTTTATGAGTTGCAGTGAACGCGCCTTGGTTTATTCGTAATACCCACTACACTACGAACTAAGAGTTTCATATGTACAAAATTACATCTGTGAAAGTGTTAAAAAGTTTATACAAAACGCGAGTGCGTGCGACGGGGTCACCTATTACAACATGTGCAAGCGAAATATGCACACTAGGCTAAAACGAAGACTACCCCAAGACATCGTTATCGTAGAAGAGCATAACGATTAAACATTAACAATATTAATAATCAAGACGTTACAAATAGTTTTGTCGTGTCATTTTCAGTAGTTATTTGTAATATTATTAAACATGTCATGTATAAAATTTTAATTGTTGAGCTGACAATAAAGTCTATTATAAAAAAAAACAAAAGACATATTAATATGACCGAAATTGAGCCAGCGATTTTATTTTTTAAGGGTACTTTAAAGGCCACTGCGCCCACCCAATTTAACGCCGTTTGATTATTTTCTACGGAAATATTTGTATAAAATAGTTCAGTATAATAAAATACAAACTATAGACACGACAAAAATTAATGTTACAGAAACAATTAAGGTAATACTAGTGGACCTACTAGCACCTCCATCATAAAATTTTTTATACTGTTTATAATTCAAGAAATTTCTTAATTTTTTTTTTTTTTTTTATTAAACTGCTAATTTACAATCTACTTGGTACTAAAGTAATAAGTAAATGAGCAAAAAAGTAATTATTCAGACTTTCAAGCGTTCAGCCAGTGCTGAATCCACTTACTATATTTAGTATTATACTAGTCTCTAACTAAATCATGCGGCCACTGTCGCTTTAACCTTCTGACTGTTGGTTGGGTAGTAAATTGTTCTATTAATTGGTTGGGATGTCCTTGGAGCCTACAATGGTAGGTGCTTGCGAATTTGCGGATTTTCTCAGCTATGTAAGAAATTTGTAAGTCAGCGTAGAGAGTATCATTTCTGACATACCAAGGGACGTAAATTTTTCGATTGAAGTCGTTGCAACATTTTAATATATGATGCTTTTGCACACCCCCATAACTGGATGCCGTATGTCCAGACTGGTTTCAAGATGATCTTGTACAGTAGTACCTTATTGGATAGGGAGAGTTGGGATTGCCCAAGGAGCCGGTCCATTTGTCGGAGTTTGAAGTTTAATTGGCCCCTTTTGGTATTTATATGTTTACGACAGGTGAGTTTTTGGTCCATGTGTAAACCAAGGTATTTCATGTCAGATTTATTTGTTATTGGGGCATTATAAGTCGCTAACTGTGGACACTGAGCACGTTTATTGGTGAAAGTTATTTGGGCAGACTTGTCACTATTGACTGTAATCTTCCAGCGTTCGAACCAATCTTCTAATAAATTGAGGTAGTTTTGTAAATTTTCTGCTGTTACTCCTGCTTAGTCACTTATGAATAATAGTGCTGTATCGTCTGCGAATGCTGCAATGACGATGTGCTGGGTGGTAGGTATATCGGAAGTATAAATTAAGTAAAGAAGTGGGCCCAGTACGTAGCCCGTGGTACTTCGGCAGTGATATTATGGTGATTGGATACTGCATCATTAATTTTTACTTGGAATGTTCTTTCGCTCAGATAGGATTTGAATACAAGATATAGCTGGTTCGATAGGAGTATCTTGAGCTTATAAAGCATGCCCTTATGCCAAACTTTATTAAAATGGCTGCTTAATATCTAAAATATGCCTGCACAGACTTTCCTGGTTTTTAAGGTCTCCATAATCATGTCAACAATTATATGACCTTGATGCACTGTCGAGTGGTGTTCTCGAAATCCAAATTGATGTGGAGTTAATAAATCTAGGTCAAGGGTGTTTTTAATTCTTTTTATGAGTAGTTTTTCGAAGATTTTGGACATTAAAGACGGAGATTTATGGGTCTATGGAATAGAGGCTTTGTGGGTTGTTTTCCAGGGTTAGCAATCATGATTACTTGCGCAAGCTTTTATTGGATAGAAAAGTGACATAATCTCAGAATGCTATTATAGATGGTAGTAAGGAAAACTAGTCCTTTTCTAGATAAGTTTTGTAGTATTTCTCCTACTATTAAGTCGTACCCAAGGGCTTTTTGAGTTTTAGTAGTCTGAATTTGTTTTACGACTTCTGTCGGCGAGAAATCTTTTAAGTGCAGGTGATAATTGACAAGGTGCATCGAGGAATGCTTCAATTTTCGTAGCGTCGCCATTTAGTGGAGCTGGAGGTGTAACTAAAACGTTTGCTAAATGTTCGGCAAACGTATTAGCTTTCTCTTGGTCTTGCTCTTGCTCTAGCCCAGCTATTGTCTATTTTTTTAGTTGGTGGGATTGCTATAGTAGGCCGTTTCAATTTTTTGGTGGCTTACAATATAGAGTGATCAACAGGGGAAAGCTGAGTAATATATTGTTTGAAAGATTCGTTGCGTGCATCTTCTAAAGCTTTACGCAATTGATGCGTAAGTCTGTTGTAGATAATTTTGTCCGTCCTGTCCCTAGTTCGTTGCCACTGTTTTCTAGCTCTGCGCTTTTCCACAATCAGGTTTCGTAGATGGCGAGGAATGTTGTTAATTTCTAGTGTATTTCTAGGTTTACTAGGTGTTGCTTGCCAAACAGCATTCTGTATTATGGTTGTAAAGTAATGTGTGGCTTCTTTTAAATCATGTGAGGTTTTAATTATGATTTTAGAATGAAGTTCTTGGTCAAGTAGTGTTCTGAAGAGGTTCCAGTCTGTGTTTTTGGTGCATAATCTTACAGGGAGTCCTTTTGTGATTACTGTTGTGCTGAGAGTTACCAATACTGGCGAATGATCTGTGGATAAATCAAAGTTAGACTCTGCTTTGAGATATGTGCTTGCTATACCTCTGACTACTGCAAACTCGAGTATATCAGATAACTTATTTGTGTCACTAGGCCAATATGTGGGCTCTCCGGTACTGAGAGGTTGAGATGGAAAGCTATCCGTAAGAGATTTCCTCCTTTAGGGTTAGTTAATTAGCCTAGATCCCCATATTGTATTTTTGGCGTTCCAGTTCCCTCCAACCATGAACTTGTTGTCGAGAGATTGGAAGAAGTTTTGATATTCTTCAACGGAGATATAATGCCGCGGGGGGGGGGGAGGGGGGGGATAGATTGATGTTACTACTAGTCTAAAGTCACGAGTTTGTACTTTTATGCTTAAGGCTTAAATTGGAGTTGCTGGTGTACCATTGATTTTTTTGTTATAACCGCTGCAGCTCCATGGGCTGTCCCATCCGGATGGTTAGCTGGGTATGTGGTGTAGTTGGGTATTTTTATTGCCGTTCTTAAAGTAGCATGAGTTCCTGAAGCTAGCATTATGTTAATTTTATGGATTTTTAGAAATGATATTACTTCTGAAAAGTGCTTTGTGATACCGTTAGCGTTCCAATATGGATCCCATTATGGTAATTTATTGATGACTGTGGAGAACATATTTAAAATCATGCCGTTCTAATTGATAAGCTGGAAAAACATTGATTTAAATTCCATTACAAAGTTGGAAAACTGTTCAAATGTTCAATTACTGTTGATCATTGGTGGAAGCTGGATTGGTATTGGCAGTAGTTACTTTTGAATAGGATAGTGAATTATTAATGGAAAGACAGGGACGGAATTATTTATGGAATTCGATTGAGTTCTGAGCGGAATGAAGTCATTTGGATTTGGAATCCTTTGTTCTTGCTGGTGGTTTTTAGTTAGCGGACCTTTAAATGATGAGCTTCGACTACTTTGTAAGTCTTTATAAACTAAGCATTCTTTATAATTGGCAGGATAGTTTCCGAAACAGAGGGCACATTTAGCAGATGTGTGTGTCTAGTGTCTAGTGATTATTTGCATAGTGCGGTATTATATTTACCTCCACATTTGACACATACAAAAGAGTTTATTGCAGTATGCTTTTGTATGTGCATAACCTTGGCAATGAGTGCATTGGGCTACTATTTTTTTTTCCTTGAGGGCTCAACAGATACTTTATGGTGACTTAAGAATTCAAAATCGTATATCTATTGTTATCTTTCGATTCAAGGTCAATTATTGGCAATTAGTGGCAAGGGTTCCTTTGTTGTCCTGTGTCATACATTCACATTATTTCGTACTTCGTGTCCGAGTGTGTGTAACTCTGCTTTAATTTCATCAGTCAAAATCGAATGGTAGATATTTCTGATAAATACTTTATAAGCTCTGTCTTTTTTTAACTGATAAGCGTGATGAATTATTTTCTCGTCTTTAAGGTGTGTAACTAGTTTTTCTATAAGTATCAGTAGTATGAGTATTAGTTTTAATTGTATCATTGGTCATTGCTTTTGTATAAAATTGTTCTTTTTATAGAATTTTATAAAAATTTCTAATCATTTTGTTGTAGTCTTGCACCCCGTAAATGTAAATTGGCGAAAGTTTAGGAAGTTGAAGTTGTTCCGTAGCAATGTTGGATTGTTGACGATCTTTATTTGTTTCGTCTTGCAAGAGAACTTGGTATTTATTAGATGTATTTATTTGCTTTGTAAGGATTTTTCTGGAAGAAATGTTCCTCTTTCTTTTTTTAATGACTTGCCATTCATTTTAGGTTTTGTAGTATCTTGAGTGTTTTTATTATCAGAGGTGCTTTTGTCGTCTTGGGAGGTTTCATTATCTATGTTTACAGAATTTGTATCGGAATCAGTTAAGTAATATCTTATTTCAGGATTGTCTCTACTTTATGCACAGTGATTAGAGGTAGATTGCCTTGCCTGTTGGGAATGGATTGATTGGGTATGCAACATATGCGGTGGAATCTAGAAAGTTTGATCTGAGCATAATGAATTTTTTGGGTATTGTAAGGATTATATGCAGCTCCCGTATTAGCGGGATAAAATTGTCTATTGAATGTAGAAGTCTCTGGAGGCCCGTCATTGTAGCCACTCCCAAGTTGAGAACATTTTTCAACGTCGAATTACATGAAATAGATAAATTTATACCTACAGTTTTTAAAGCGTGAAATGAATATTTATTTGGTTATCGTGGTAAGTACGCTTATCACACGACTGACACTTGACACTTTAAGATAGGGGAACACTGATGCCCACGTCCTTATTCTTTAAAAGTCAAATGCGAACTGTTCTTAATTTCTAAGGAGATTAAATAATGAAAGATTTTTAGTTTCTTGCGGGCTACAAAATAAGATTTATTTTTTTATAGAAACCGGAAGAAACAAGAAGTGTATAAAACGAATTAAAAAAATTTAAAAGAAACAAAGCACTTATATAATAGTTAATTGATGCAAATTAAGTAATAGTAATAACAAAGATAGATAAATAATTTTTTAAATTTTATCAAATACTCAAAATTATGTTGACACCTGAAAGGCATTAAAAAGTATATTAGTATATAATAGTGAAAAAAACAATCGCGCTGAAATTGACTTGGATAACAAGCATCAAACTGAAAATGGTACAGTATTTTTAAGCGTCGCCGGTTGTCGACTAAACGAAAAAATAAACTCAGATAAATTCTGAATAAGTTAGAACTATTAAAACTTGTAAATCGTATATCTACCGCTCAACGATGTATAACAAATTTCTAAGAACATTTATATTATAACCGAGATAACATATCACAAAGACATTATTTAAGAACTTTTCAGAATAGTTAACCACCATCCGCGCCATTTCTAGTTTAAATTCCAGAATTCTGATCCGTTCTAAAACTGCACGTTGGAATAAAAAACGGAGGAGATGAGTATTTGAGGCAGTCGAATGCGGGAAGTCATACAGCAAAAAACAGTGATCCAAATAAATTAATATTGTTATAGTAACCGTTGAGTGTTACATTAATAGTATTATAATTTATAATTATTGTCAAGTAGGCAATCTTTGTGAATAAAGTTCAATTTTGAATTAAATAGCCGTTCAATTCACATTTTATTTATTGTAAAGGCTGAACGAAGAGTATCAAAGATGGTTGAAATTTGTTAAAAAAACAAAGTGGAACAGAATTCAGAAAACATTTCAAAGAGCATCTTGGATGACAAAAGAAATACGAAAACTAGATACTTTTTCCTTAAGTAATGTGCAGCAATTACTTGAAGTCCAAATTGTAGTGCATCAAATGTACAGTTGCAAGATTGTTTAAACTCGCAGAGCTCTAATAACATTCTCAAAGAAATAGACCCAATTGTATCACTAGATTACTCAATATTGTAGTAAGTAAATGATGACACAATGTCATTCAATAAAATGATGAGTATGACTAACTTTAAAAAATTTGAAAGACACTCTATTACTCAAAAAAGGTTTTGTACTAATCAGTTGTTTTATAAAAAGTTATTGAACGGAGAACACATTAAGCGAAATTGGATGGTTTATTCAAAATTGATGCTGGAAATCACTGAAATGATATATGACAGAATACGACAGAAGGCTAATCAGCTGTTGGAAAAACGTTTCTGATTTCGATAAAACATTTCCTGTGGAATGTTGTGTGCATTCAAAAACATTTTAAAAAATTAATGGAAATATTAACATAGAAGATAAGAATGTCAAACCAAAAACACTATTAGAACCTCAAAGACTTCTAGCATTATTGAAGTTATGGAACGTAGTGTATACTTTTCCGAATATTGCCATTGCTCTAAGAATTTTTCTGACTATGGCACTTGCTAACTGCGTTGAAAAACGATTATTTTCGGCTTAAGAGAGTGATGAACTATTTCAAGTCAAAGTTAAAACGAAAAAATGATGAGCCTTATACTTTTACTTATCAAGAGTGAGTTTCTACAGAGTTTTTCTTTTGATAACAGTCTAGAAGTTTGCTGATTCTAAAATGATAAAAAAATGTTTTGTACATAAAAGCATTTATGCCCAAATGTAGGTAAATATTGCATTGCAATGTATGCATGTAACAAAAATTAAAAAATCAAATCAATACATTGTGTAGCAATCAACATCTTTGTAAATTTTTTGATAACGTGCCAAAAGCAAAAATTTGAAAACAGGCGGATAACAAATTTTTAGTTTGAATTAGCTAAATTGCTAACTTAATATTAAAATTAACACCATGAGTTTACATCCTTTTTTGTTTAGTCTTTTAGTATTGCCGGAAGAGCATATAAGGTACTAGATTCTTTATTTCGATGGCCAGGAAAGATTATTTGGTTAGCCTACAAATTTCGCCTTCATCAAGAGGTATGCCCAAGTTCTCATAAAATATTTTGTCACTGACGTACCATGGGGCATCGAGCATTGTTGTTAGTATTTTAAAAACAGTAAATTAGAAACAGTTGACAGGTGCTCTGTAAAAGTAATTACAGTCTTGGTTTCTTGGCAGAGGGACATGGGCGACAGGTTTATGAACTCTTGTAGCCTTCTAAATCGTATGGCTTTCTTTTGATAATGTAGAAATACAAGTATTAAAAAGTCAGTTAAAAAAACAACTTAGAGGGACCCAATTGGACTTAATTCAATGATAAAATAAAAATTGCAAAAGGTGGTGATAATAATTCCAAAAATTGACTATGAAAAGTGTCTTCAAGATTAGATAAACGTTGACGCATGTGTGTCGCAAGGAGAATGGATTACTTTGAAGGAGACAAAGTAAATATTGATAAATAAATAAACAATATACGTTTTACTAAAACAGACACCTTATTTTTTTAACAAAGTAGCATATACTCTTTTATTTGTTTGCGGTTCAAAATCAACATAAAACATTAGAGTTGATTTGGTTTCTCTATGTTATTGCAAACCTTATGTCCTTGTGCTTCAAATTTGATTTTTATTTTTGGCATTAGAATTTAGTAGTGAAAATTAGAAATAAGTACTCTATAAGCCTTAGCCTTCTCCAACGGTATGATGATTTTTTTATCGTTCAAATTTGTTACAAATTTTCTGTATGTCTTTGGGGATTTTGCATTTAGTAGTTATTGTTTAGTCGTTATTTAATATTTCTTGTGTATGAAATTAATTTATCTGGTTTTGTTAGTGGATAGATGGCAGCGTCTAGTAATTAATAGTAATTAATTGAATGGTCATTGATTAAATTAGTTTATTGGGTGATGATAGAAATTTGTCGAATTGATGCCGTTAGAAAAGCTTATTTTGTAAGATTTGGGATTAAAACTTTTTTTTACTATTCTTGTTTCATTAGAAACTGGGCAATGAAGATTTCTTAAGACGACCCTAAACGCTTCTCCCACATTTGACGAATGATAAATTTTTGTCTGTGTGTATTTTATGTGCGGTAAGAGGCAGAAGTTTTTCATTTACTTCAAAGGAATTACCTCCATTGTTTTGCAATTAAAATGATCATCTTGGATAACATGGTTGATATTTCTAAGCGTCAGTTTAAAAAAAAATTAATACAAAATTAATAAGTACGTTTTTTTAATTTTTTTTTAATCATTTATTTATTTGCCAGCTCAACAATCAGTTACATGTTATACATGGCAATGATAATAATAGTAAGGTAAGCAATAACAGTACGTTCTTTTATAGTTTATTAGGTAGGTTGTACCCTTACAAGTATGTTAACTAATTGTTATATTAACTAATCAATGTGGAGTTCGGTTAGATATAAATCTTGTGGTAATTTTCGTTTGAGTCTTTGGTGTATGTTTGGTCTGCCTAAGTTGTATAGAACTGCACCTTCACATTTATGTAAGTTTTCAAAGAATTTCTTGGCACTCGCGGCGATGTAGCTTTGGATTGTTGGTATGTCTAGTTCGTAATGTAGTTGTTCGTTCCGAATGAACCAACGAGCATTCACTGCTATGCGGAGAATTTTGTTCTGTAGTCTTTGGACTTTTTCTATGTTTGACTTTGCAGTGTTGCTCCAGATTGATGATGCGTATAGCACCAACGGTCGTATTAGAGATTTGTACGTCATAATGGTGCATTTGGGCTTAAGAGATGACTTTCTATTAATGAGAGGGTAAAGTTGTGCCAATCGCGCGTATCCTTGGTTTAACTTGTAGTTAATATGAAGTTTCCAGGTAAGTCGAGTGTCAAGGAGCACTCCCAGATACTCGATGGCGGCATCGGCGGGATTCCAGGCAATAGTGTTGTTGTTGATTGTTAAGCTCGGAGGGTTTCTAATTCTTCTGAGGGAAAATATTTTTGCCTGACATTTGGTGTGGTTGATGTGCATATTCCATTGGTTGAACCACGAGCATATTTGGTTCAGTGCAGTCTGCTGCTTTTCAATAGCTAAGGTAAGGTCAGTGTGTTGGGTCAAGATTGCGGTGTCGTCCGCGAAGGTCGCTAGGGTTGCCTCTATGTTAGGGATATCTGAAGTAAAAATATTGAATAATAGGGGTCCCAGTACGCTTCCTTGAGGTACGCCTGCATGGATGGACTTTGTTTCAGAAGATGCGGAGTTTATGCGCACCGCAAAAGTGGGGTTTTCTAGGAAGGAGAAGACTATTGCTTTAAGGTAGCTGGGAATTTTTATCTTGATGATCTTGCTTTTTAGGCCTTCGAGCCAGACTTTGTCGAAGGCCTGGGCTATATCGAGGAGAACTACAACTGTATAACCTTTGTTTTCGTAGCCCTCTTCTATTTTTTTCAGTTATGCGTTGGAGTTGGTGCTGCGTAGAGTGTGATTTCCTAAAGCCGAATTGGAATGCTGGTAGGATGTTGAGTGATGTTAATTCATTCATTAGCCGGGAGTGGATGATCTTCTCGAAAACTTTGGAAAGTGATGTCAGTAAGCTTATTGTCCTGTAGCTACTAATCAACTTTTTGTCTTTACCTGGTTTAGAAATCACCAGTATGTGTGCATGATTCCATGTTTGTGGGAAATAACCTTGCTGAAGACATGCATTAAAAGTTGTTGCTAGATAGGCTAAGATTTTGGTGGTGAGCTGAGATAATATTAGGTTGGTAATGAGATCGTGCCCAGGAGCTTTTCTTTTAGGGAGACTGTCGATTATTGTTTTAATTTCAAGGGGAGAAGAGGGAGTTATCGGTTCTGTAACTACTGGGAGATGAGTTTCAACATGATTAATTATATATGTTGCGTGGTTTGGAGCGCAAGTGACTGTTGGAGTGAATACACTTTCGTAGTGGGTAGCAAAGGCTGTTGATTTTTCTTCGTCAGTAGCAAGTAGTGTATTATTCACGCTTAATGTTGGGATGTCCTCTCTTTGCTTTAATATGCGCTTTGTAGCTCTCCACATTCCGATGTCACCTGGTTGGAGATCTTCTATGTATTTTTGATATGAGTTGATTCTCAGCTCATCCAAGCATCTTTTTAAGGTGTGTGTTAACCTATTCAGTAATCGTTTTGTTTCCGGTATCCTGGTTCTCTGCCATTCGCGTCTGACTTGACTTTTTCTTTTGATTAGTGCTGTGATTTCTCGAGGCAAGCTATGGTGACTAGGTTTTTTGTTAGTTTTGGGCGCTAGTGTTGATCTTTGCACGCTGTCAGTTATTGATATTGTTATTTTGGATATGGTTAGATCAATGTCCTCGTGGTTGATAAGACCGGTTGGGCATATCAACTGATCATCTAGGATGGCTTAGAATTGTTCCCAGTTAATTATCCCGTTTATTAGTTTTGGTACTGGCTGTACCATAATAAGTACGTAAAGAGAGTTGGGAATATTTTTTTGGACTTCTCTTTTTTTGATTTTATTTAATATTTTTTATTAATCTGGTATGGTCTAGTTTTTATTTTCTTGTGTAGTTAATGATAAATATTTATTTAAATAATTCTAAACTATGGTTACCATTTCATTTGGTTCTTACCACAAGATTTTATTTTTTATTATACAAAATGCACATACTTGTATGTTGAAAATTGTTTTGTTTGTATTGGTTGTAGTATCATATTTTGGAAATTGTATTATGCACAGATGTAAAAGAGCTTGACAGCATATAATTTTGATTTTAATATTGGATTGATTGCACTTGAGCATTAGTTGCTTGAATTACTTTCTGTCGTTGAAAATGATTTTCATATTGTAGGTAGTTTGGTACAAAGTTTTTGTATTAAATGTTATATTTATGTTTGGATAGTATCATAGTAACTATAATAATTTAAATAAAATTGGTAAATTTTTGTACAATAGTATACTTATTCAGAGGAACAGTTCACCTACCATCGCAGTTCAACACAACCTACTTCTGCTGCATACACCCCTGAAGGCCTCAAACAAAACTCCACCAATATTAAGATAAAGAGTAATGAGAACAACTTCACTATTAGGTCAGTTAGGAGTGAAGACGTGTAGTGTGTGATTGTTATATTATCAGTGAGTGAGCAAGTAAAAAAATTGCATTAAATGTTGTGCAAAATTGGAACATTTGTCTATAGACACTCTTCAAATGATGCAGGAAGTTTTCAGCAAGCAAATTAGGGATGGCCAGAAATCTATTAAAGTAACCCGTGTTTTTGAAGACCAAAAACAAGCAGAACAAACGAAAATGTTAAATGTGTACCAGCTACAAACAATAAGGATCGGTAACTAAGAATCCAGAACATTAAAAGAATATTTCTTCTTAATTGTGTGTAATTTATTTGTATATAAAAAGTAAATGTGGTAGTACGATTTGTTTATTTCAACTTTATTCTCGTTTTACATTTCAATCAAAATTTTTTTTTGAGAGTATTTTTTCATGGTTTTATGTTTGAACTTTCTTTATTCTTATAATTTATTTCATATAGTTAAATCATTTATGCAAAGTTATTTTGTAAATTTGGAAAATAAATGAACAATAAAAATAACATTGAAATACAAGAAATATTAAATTCATTTAAATAAAACTTAAAGTAAATAGTATTAAGAATCATATTTATATTATACAATGTAACCCCCATCAGCGGCCACAATCTTCTCGAGCCAAAACTTATACGTGTTGCAAATCAACACAACTTCCTCCTTATTCATATGTGTCATTACCTCCACGATGCAGGTTCTCAAGCTGTTCTTTGTATTATGACACCTCTCACTGACCACTGCCTCGGCCACACCTCACGCGTGGTAGTCAAGGCGATTGGAGTTGAGACCGGAGGGTAGCCACAAATTGGAAAACCAGTGGTAATACAAATTGTTGTATAGTCATATCTGGGTCTTTCTTCGTTTATGGGTTAGAGCGGAGTTTTACTGAAACACGTGCTTCCGCCCAGCAATCACTCCCTCTATTTAAAGCTTGACAACTTTCTTCGACACATTGATATAGCTGTCTGTGGTCATCTACAGGTCATTCTAAAAAAGTAGGTCACTAGGTCACTAGGACATTTCCATTGGTGTTCGCAAGCCCTGGAATCATCAAAGAGGCTGAAAACTTTGTATGCATAATGGTAGACACTTTAAAAGCCATCTTGCCAGGTCCAAAGATTGCAGTTGAGGCTTTACCTTTCTTTTTCGGATGAAGCTCTTTATGTTCAAAAAGAATGTCAAAAAGCCAGCGCTAGTCTGCTTGATGTGGTTTGGCAGTGTTTGGACTTTTAACTTTATATCCATCTTGTTTTTGCTAGTCAACAGTTCCTCAGAACAAAAAACTTGTTATGCAAACTCTAATGCACTTCTAGACTGGCCATCGACCTCGTCATTTATTTTACTAGGTCAATCATGCTCTGTTCAAACTCCTGATCGATCTTCTCTTTCAATTCTTAGATGAATTTATCACTTTCCTTGCAATCAGATCGCTTGCTGTTAACTACCCTGTTAACAGTTACCTTCTCCTGGTGGCCAGATTTTCTTTACGGCTTGGTTATGTCATAAATTAGCCAAACCTCTGAATAATTTTTGTCTGCGATTTTTCGGCGAGAAGGGATTTAAGTAGAGCAAACAGAAAAAAGTCTATATCATTGACGCAATTTAAGGTTATAAATTTAATTTTGCTAGTGACGTATTAGGATAAGAGCATGTGTTATTGGTTGCAGCGGTTTGCCTCTCTTTTTAATAGCTTTCCTTTTTCTACTTATAGGACGTATAGTTCCCATTACGCCGATTTAGACAGAAAACTACTTTTTAATTTTTTTCTTAATAATCACAACTCTTTCAGAAAAATGCAAAACCTAATGCAGAACATTCAGTGAAATAGCCTATTGCTATGTAATTTTCGGTATAGGTCTTTCTCCTTTGATTGAATTCTTGCAGAAGCTGTAATATCACTGCAAACAAATATTACAGCATGATAGTTTCGGTTAAATATACCATTTCGATGTTTTCAAGGGGGTTTTCTCTAGAGACGTATTGGTTACTGAGTTGAAATCTTCGATATTTCATATAATTTTATACTTTGTTGTTACTTGCTTATGTTTCTTTTACTTGTTTCTTTTTTCAACTACCGATATTGTAAACATGTGCACTATTGAAGTTGCGTTTACCAATTTTTTCGTAATTACTTTAAAGTTTCGATTACATTATCTTCTCTTTTCTCTATTATCTCTATATCCATCATTGCTCCTTTAGAGTTTGTTAATTTTTTATTGTTATACTAATTGTTATACTAATTCGTCACGCTAGGCGTGCAAATAAGTTATAAGTAGTACATATTGAAAAGTTTTCCTTTCGGCCTTGATCCGCGCTATTGAATTGATTGCGTACCATTTAATTTACTCCGATGACGAAGGCGCGATGGGTTGACGAGGAAAGGGAGTTAAGCAACTCGGTAAAGGAAGTATCATAAAGTGCTGTGCGACAACATTCAGGGCATCACGAAACCGATGCTCATTGTCAGACATCTGGCGCGCCAAATACACCTCCGGCCTAATATAACATACAAGAAGACCCCGGGCATGCTAAAGTTTTTCTCGAGAACGTCATCCGTGACGCTACATCGAACATACGAAGCACAAGACAAGAGTTTCGGGAAAAGAAAGCACGATGGCTGCTGATCGACCGAAACAAATTTGAGAAACTTGTATCTGCCTTTTAAAAACAATTTTAGTTTGAAATAGTTTAGTGGGCACTTTAGTAGCGCAGAGCGATTCATTAAAACTGCGTACCAAGGCACTCCGTAGGGGCATTCCGGTGTAGGTACTGACAACTGATCTTTCGCATTTTTTGCCCTACGGCAACCTTTCTTGCTTTGTAGTTCTTTTTGGAATAAACTATTGGTTTGGAAGCAGCAGACTGTGCAACATGTTTATTTAATTTTCTTAATACGAATATGCGATTCGAAGGGCCCCTTGGTGTACTAATGGTTGAGACAAATTTTGGATGCTTTTAATTTTATTTTCTTTTCTTGTTTACATGTAGCATGGCTTTTTGTATTATGTTTTCTGTAGTGTTATCCCAAGATATAAACTGCTTTCCTATTTCCTAGGTTTATTCTTTAGCCAACTACAGTAGCTGATTCTCAATTTCCGGAATGGATTTTCAAAGCGTGTTACACTTTTTTCCTTTTTTCAACAGCTGATCTCTTCGATTTTTGTAGCGATCTGGAACAGGAGATTATTCCTCCAATCGGAGAATTTTAGTCCACGACATTCCACGTTTTTCCAAAATAATACAACAAATAATCTACTGTTTTTTAGTACTGTTTTAATTTGTCTATTTCTATATCCCGCGTAGTTAAAAGATCTTCTGTATAAACGTCTGTGTCCAAGAACTTATAATTTTTGTCGCTTTTACATACGTGGCATTTATGACACAATCCTTGCCGTAAATGTAAAAGACACCTTAACATTTGCTTTCTTTAAAGTCTCGTGTTGAGTCACTTTTTTTCTGAGCAATTCGAGCGTGCCCAAACCGGAAACAGGATATTTTTGCAGAAATTTGTCTCATTTATTCAGATCCTCTGTTATGTAGCAGTTCCCACAAATTATTGGTCTTCTCACACAAGCTTTCTGATAAATTTCAGGAAGTGCTTTAGTTCGCCGTGGAAATTATTCAGTTACCTCATGTTTCTATCTGTAAAGAGAAGCAAAGAGTAGTCCGCAGAAATTACGGCTTTCTCGAAGTCTAGAGAGAGTTTGAAGGTCAGCTAGTTAACAATGTCTATAACGTCTATAACTTTATAAATAAGAATTTTTCCGACTCTAATTTTGTTCTCTATTGAGTTAACTTCATACTATCCGCAAATGATAATGTTGGTTCTGTTCCTTCTAGTGACACCTGCTACCACTTGTAAATATTTCATTTCACTAGCCTGTAACTTATAACCTCTAGCGCTATCATCCAACACCCACGTTTCATTGTCATAAGTTAAAACAGGTTTAACTGGACTATATTTTAACTCTAGTGTCTATAGTGCTTTTTTTTGTTGAAGGTCTTTTTGAGAGCATAGTAAAGCCCACATTTAGTCTTACATTAATTTCTCTAATATTTTATTATGAATACGAATAGATATTTTATGATTCAATGTAACTATAGCGTAACTTCAATTTTATATATATATATATATATATATATATATATATATATATATATACATATATACATATATACATATCCGCATACCGTACTCTTACTGCATTATCTTAGACTGTAACATTTCTTTGCAACTCTTTCCCCTTTTTATTATTATTTTTTATTTATTATTTATTATATTAGTATTACTTAGTATCGATAAATTATTGGTATAAATTATCATTTTAATAGCTACTGGTTGTAATAGTCTACCCCTACTCTAGCTCCACTTATTTTCCGGTCACATATTTTTGATATTTCTTCCATTAATGCAACAAATAACAAACGACTTCTCCTTGTCGTACACTTTTATTAGTTACAAACTCCTTTGATATCCAATTATTTATTCTTATTGTTTTCAAAACCTCCCATATTTTCTCCCTTAGAATCCTATAGAAGGTTTTTGCCAGATCCACAAAGCATAAAATAAATTATTATCGTAATGTGCAAGTGTCTTTTCGGGTAATTGTCTTAAAGTAAATATTAATTCTATAGTTCTTTGCCCTGCTCTAAACCCAGCCTGGTTATGATCAAGTGTCGACACGATTCTTCTTCTTCCCCTGCTTTATCCGTTCCGGATGTTAGCTATCATCAATGCAATTTGTACTTTGTCTACTGCTTTCCGGAATAATTGTACCGTGGACATATCGAAGCATTGCCGCAAGTTCCTTAGCCAAGATATTCTCCTCCTTCCTGGGCCTCTTCTTCCCATCACTTTTCCTTCTAAAATGAGTTGCAAGATTCTATATCTCTTTGTGTTTCTCATTATGTGTCCTAGATATTCTAGCTTGCGAGATTTTATTGTTATTAGGATTTCTGTTTTTTTTATCAATTCGTTCCATAACTTCTTTGTTAGTGATATGCTCTGTCCATGGTATTCTCAAGATACGTCGGTAGGTCCACATTTCAAATTATTCCAGTTTCTTCTCTGATGCTTTTGTTAAAGTCCATGACTCAGATCCGTACAGTAGCGTCGAAAAAATATAGCATCTCAGGATTCTAATCTTGGTTTGCAGGCTTAGGTCTCTACCGATCAAAACTTTTTTCATTTGAATGAATGCGGCTCTTGCTTTTTCTATTCTTGTTCTTATTTCTGTCGAGTGGTCCCATTGTTCGTTTATATTGGTTCCCAGATATGTGTATTTGCTAGTCCTTTCTATCTCAGTATTATTAATATATAATGTTGCTGGTAGCCTAATGTTCTTAGTTATTGTCATGTATTTTATGTTGCTTGTGTTGAGGGTGATTCCGTATTTCTCACATGTTATATGTATTATTTCCATAAATAATTGTAGACCTTCTACGTTTCTTGCAAATATTACAGAGTCATCTGCGTATCTGATGTTGTTGATTAGTTCACAATTGATTAATATACCTTCATTCACATCATGTAATGCTTCTTTGAACATCTCTTCCGAGTAAATATTAAACAGAGTCGGTGAAAGCACGCATCCTTGGCGAACCCCTCTAAGGATTTGAATTCCTTCGGTGGTATTATCTTCTATTTTTACATTCGCGTTTTGACTCCAGTATAGATTGGCTATTATTCTAGTATTTTTGTCGTCTATCCCGGTTTTCTCTAATATTTTTAGTAGTTCATGATGTTTTAGTTTGTCAAATGCTTTGCTGAAGTCTATAAAACATAAGTGTACGTCACAGTTTACGTCCCTACATCTTTGGATCAATACATTTAAGGCAAATAGTCGACACGATTATTGGTTTTAATCTATTCTTCAGACTACTTCATATTCTTCACCTACTACCACGAGTATCGAAATTTCTCTGTAGTTAGCTGCCATCGTCCAGTCGGTAGGAATTTTTCCTGTAATCCAGCCTATATTTATATTTTATATAGGAATTCTTTCCTATACATTTAATCATTTCTGCGTTATTGTTCTACCGCTTTCCCATTTTATTTTTTTATTTTGTATTTCTAAGTTTATATTCCATTTTTTTACTGCATCTGTTTTTAATGTTTCCATCTTGCAGCTTGTAGGCTTCTATACTTGATTGAATACATATGCGATTCTCAGGGAATGCATCTTTTATTAACTTCGAGTTAATTTTTATTCTCACCTTAACTATGTAATTAGTAGTCATTACCAATTTTCCAATCTCATTTTACTCGCATGTCATTAATTTTTGGTCACTTTATTTTAATTCTAAATCTACAATAGGTTTTTTATTATATACATTATAATTTATACACATTATAAACAATATATATATTGTTTATAATGTGTATTATCTACTATCATAAATCTGAACAATCTACGACACGTTTACCACTCCTACTTACATACTACTCTCCAAACTTTTCAACTGGCTATCCTACCTCATTACTTCTACCAACTCTTTCATTCAAATTTCAAATCGCCAAAATTATGTGTTACATGTTATCTATTTCTATTTGGAGTTTATCCCAAAATACATCTTTATCCTCCTTAGCCTCTTTTTCTGACAGCCTATATCACACAATAATTATTTCTATACTTTCAGACTTATCCAAATTTACTGTAATAATCCTCTTTGGCCATTTTAATATGTATACATTGCGAAATAAACCATCATTTGTTAATTTATTCTTTTCCTTTTTTTGTCTCGGCAATACTTATTATTTTTAAATTATCCGCTTCATATTCTGATATAACTTTATCTCCTTTTCTGTCAATACCATGCACAATCCATAATACCATTATTCAAATCCTATCTGGTTTTGTATTACAGTCTATACACAAATCCTTAGTCGTCATTCATTGCTAGTTAGTTTCATTATCCTTTTGTTCTAATTTTTCTCTATTTTTACTCTACTTACACTCCACTCTTTTAATTATTAATTTATGGAAACCCACTTTGACATTTTTAGCAGCTCTCGTTCTTTCTTAGCTTTTGTTTTAATTTATTACAATTTCAGTTTTGATTTATTTAAAACGATTTTTCCTTATTTTTTTGGTTATTTAATTCCACCAGCCAAGCCTTTATACATAGTTTATGCATTGCTTCAATGTTTTTATCAATATTCAAGTTTAGCTCCAATTATTTGCTTTAAAGTTTTAGTGTCGGTTGTGTCTACGGATATTATAATCATAACTATATTATTTTTATTTTTATTTAAAATTGTTTTTTCTTGCAGCATCTTCGAATTCTTTTTAATTTTAGCTTTTTCTTTAATTATTTTTGTATTCTGTAGTTTTATCTTCTCGTTTTCAAGTGTTAACTGCACAATCTGAGCTTTAAATTTCTATTGATCTTTTCTGATGTCTTTCAGTACCGTCTTCAAGTTTGTCATTTCTGATTTTATCTCCACTTTTATTTCAACTAGTAATTTTTTCATTTTTTCTAACTTGTCGACTTTAATTACTTGCGGTTTGTCAGAGGATACCGTTTTTTTTTTCTCGTAGTTTTTTTGACTTTTTGCTTTCGCCACCTAGTCAGATTTTCTTCCTCTTTTTACCACTGGTGGTTGAGCTTGCTTTAAATTTAGACATATTTGTTTTATTGTATTGTGAAACACCTACTATCTTACGTAAATTATTACACGCACATTATATGGACCACCTCAATAACACAGCTCAACTATCAAATTGACTTGCTCGGGCAGCATGTAACATCCCGGCCGTGGCCTCCAGACCTCACGCGATAGAACACATTTTTATTAATTTCGGTTTCACTATAAATATTTTAATTTCTACGCGTAACACACATTAAATTCTAATGAGATTTACATCAAATCGCTTGGTCACGAGACCTTTTCATTATATTTACTTAGTAAATTTTCTATATAACAGTGCAGACATTGACATTTAAACAGGTTTTGTACCCCTGGATTTGCTACACATGTATTCTAATTTAGTTGATAGTAGTATTTACCATTTTGTATTTTAACAAATAATAAATAAGTTTAGTTTAGTTCACTGAAATGTCAAGATATCCTTATTTAGAAAATTACGAGGGCAATCCGGAAGAAAACCGTTTTGTTATAAATGACAGAAACGTATAATTGCAGAACCTTTGTTGTACACATTACAAACGTGCAACAGTACATTAGCTTTCGACATAATCGCCGTACAAATTGAAGCACTTGTCATAACCTCTTACAGGGTTTGAAATTCCTTGTACAAAAAAACTTTCTCGTCTGAGAGAAAAGCCATCTTGTAACAGCACCTTGAAGCGCAGTGTCTTCCTCTAAGTGGTACAAAGCAAACCACTTTTTTATGCATAGGACCTTTTTGTCTTACTATTATAGATGGGCGGTCAGTTTTCGCCTCATCGTACACGTTAGTGTATCCATCTTTAAATATGCAACACCATTGATGTACACCTTTACCCATCATGTTTGGTCCGTAAATATTACCCAATTTACAATGAATCGCAGCGGCTGAAAGTTTTTTCGCACCTAGAAATTGTTTTGTTGCACGCACTACACATGTGGCGGAATTTTCTATAGCCAAATTATTTTCCACTGATCTAGAGGACAAGCAAGCTGAAACACAACCTTGTTCTTCCACTTCGCACTATCATAAAGTAGGCGTCGTTATATCCGCCTATTCCTCGATTATAACCAAACGAAGTTGTTTACGAATTTCTTTCAAACAATATAACCGCCGATTTAATTTCCATTAAGCAATCAAATTAATCTTTATGAAAATAGTAAATACAAAATTTATTTCTAAAAATAAATATTAAAATTGTTGAAAATTTTGTTGTCATAAAAATTAAAAGATCTATATAGTTTCTACTAGCGATATAACAAACTATTTTAAGTTTAATTTTGTTACAGCAATAAAAATTAAAATTGTTGTTTTAAGACAGTAAGACAAAGTGCAATAAAAAGTAAAATTTGACATTTTTAAATTTTTAGTTTGGTATATATTGAAATATCTAACTCAGATAATTATACGTTTTAAAATTTAGGTTATAATGTGACCTTTTACTATAATCAACGAACTTAAAAAGTTCGTTACTGAATTGTATAAGTCTGTCTGTCGGTCGGTCTGTCGGTCCGTCACAAATTTTGAGATTTTTTAAAATTTGAAAATGGATTCTTATAGGAAATTTTACGCTGAATTCGAAAATGAAGTCGAAAAAATTCTATGTCGAATAATTTTCCAGATATTCGATTTCTAATTTTTAAGTTCGTTCTGGGATTGCTTACAGAGCAATCTCTTCGCCGGCCCCATGTTTTTGATATAATTTCAAATCTGCAAAGTTGACTATTAAAACCGTTAAGTTTCATAGCTCAACCAAATTTATAACTACCTTTACAAAAACCAACAGATAATGAATACGTCACTTGTTATTAAGCTTGTAAATAAGGCATATAAATGAGGTATTATAAAGCAATACTATAAAAGTGGTGGCAACTAATTGCTGAAGAACAGGAATATTTGTCAAATTTCTATAAAACCGATTATAACTTAGCAAAAAACTGGTTTAATGCAAATAACTAACTAATGTAATATCAATGCCAACCAAAAGGGGGATATGCATATATAAAAAATACTTCATACAAGTCAGTCAGTTGTCATCTCTCCAGAAGGAAAACTCTTAAAAATATACGATCTGTTGTATTTATTTGCACTTTACATGTATTCGTTTATGGAATACTGCCAAAGAATTTAAGTAAGTATTTTGTAATATTCTCTTTAAAGTAATTCTTTCTTTTCTTTCTTTAGCCTTCTTCAATCCATTTGCGGATGTAGGTCTCCCCTAGTTCCTTCCACCGTGTCCTGTGTTGTGCAATTCTTTTCCATGCAAGACCGGCGTGTAGTTTTACATCATCTATCCATCGCATCTGTGGTCTACCCCTTGTTCTTTTGCCTAGCCAGGGTCGCCAGTCCTGGATTCGTGCGTTCCACCTGTTGTCCGTTTGGCGGGCATTGTGTCCTACGAATTTCCACTTCAGGCTAGCTATTCTTTTTCCCACATCTGTGACTTTTGTCTTCTCCCTTATCCAAGTGTTTCGTTTTCTGTCTTTTAGGGTTATTTGTAAAATTTGGCGCTCCATGGTTCTTTGGGTCTTCATAAGTTTGTCTACATTTCTCTTTGTCAAAGTCCAGATCTGGGCCCCGTAAGTAATGACGGGCAGTATACACCTGTCAAACGCTTTTGTTCTCAGGTATTGAGGTATCTTTCGGTTTTTAATATGTAACTTAATCTGCCAAAGGCAGCCCTTCCTAGTTTCGTTCTTCTTGCGATTTCTATTTCTTGATTTTCTTTATTAAGCGCAAACCTTTGCCCTAAGTATGTGTATTCTTCTATTTGTTCTATAGTGTTTTGTTCTAGTTCGATATTCACTTCCTCTTCGGAATTTGTCATGATTTTTGTTTTTTCGGTGTTTATCTTTAAACCCACTTTTTTAGAAGCTTCATTTAGTTCTTGGAGCATTGAGTTTAGTTGGTCTCCATTTGTTGCAAATATTATGACGTCGTCTGCGTATTTTAGATTATTTAAAAATTTGCCGTTTATATTGATGCCTTTTCTCTCCCAGTTTAGGCATTTGAAGACATCCTCAAGGGCTAATATAAATAGCTTAGGTGATAATGGGTCTCCGTGGCGGACTCCTCTCTGTATTGGGATTGGATCGGTTTCTTCTGACCAGTTGACTGTTATTGTAGTATTCTTATATATATCTTGGATTATTGTCATATATCTGTGGTCTATCCTGCTGTTCCATAGACTCTTCTGTACTGCCCACGTTTCGATGCTATCGAACGCTTTTTCTTAATCTATTAGTGCTATGTATAATGGGAGATGATATTCATTTGCTTTCTCTATTAGTATCTTGAGGGTTAATAGATGGTCCGTTCTACTAAACCCTTTGCGGAAGCCAGCCTGTTCTTCGGATAAATACATTTCTATTTTGTTATTTAATCTTTTCATTATGATTTTTGAGAAAAGCTTATATACTTGTGATAGTAGTGGTATGGGCCTGTAATTTTTAAATCTTGTTTGTCTCCCTTTTATATAGTAAAATCGTTATGGCCTCTTTCCATTCACTCACTATTCTTCCAGTTTCCAAACATTTATTGAACAGTGTCTTCAACGCTCTTATTATTTCCTCTTCTCCTTCATTTAATAATTCTTTTGTCAGATTGTCTTTTCCTGGCGCTTTTGATTTTCATTTCTCTCATCGCACTAATTATTTCCTCTTCTTCTATTTCTGGCATATCTTCCGAGTTTATATTTGTTATTTTCTTTTTAGCTTTTCTTTTATTTCTGTGGGAGCTTTTCTTTGGGACTTGTACAACTCCTCATAGAATTCTTTTACTGTAGAGTTTATCTTGTCTTTCTCTCTTACTTCTCTTCCATCTTTATCTTTTATTACTATTATCTTGTTTTTGCCTATTTTAGGTCTCAATGCTTTCATATTTTGATTCTTTTCTAAAACTTGTTGAATTATAACGTCTTATTTTTTAATTTCATTTTGTCTTATTGTTTTCCTTATTAATTTATTTAGCTCAACAAATTCTACAGTATTTTGTTTGTTCTCCTGTGTTAGCTTCCTTCTGCTTTTCAGCATCTTTTTTATTGTAGATGATAGTGTTTCATTTTTCTTGTTCTGTTTTGAAGTTATTTTTTGTATTGAGTCTGTAATTGCTTCTTTTATTGTTTCGCTAATTTCGTCTACATCCATGTTTGTATATTTTTTATCTTTTAGGTGTCTTTTTATTCCTTCTCGGTATTTGTCAGAGTTTTCTTTTAGTGTTTCGCTGTTGATTTTGCTTGTATTGATCTTTAGTCTTTTTACTCTCTCCAATTTCTTATTTATATTAATTTGGCCCTGACTAATCTATGATCGCTGCCAATGGTGCAGTTGTTCAGCACGCAGATATCTTTAATGATTTATTTGTTTCTTGTTAGAACGTAATCAATTTCGTTTTTGTTGTCCCCGTTTGGACTGATCCATGTCCATTTGTTTTGTGGTTTTTTCTTGAAGAAAGAATTCATTGCAAATAAGTTCTCTTGTTCTAGGAAGTTGTATAGCATCTCACCTCTTTCATTTCTTTTCTCATATCCGAAATTTCCCATTCTTTGCTCTTCTTTGTCTTTTCTTTTTCCCAACTTTGCATTGAAGTCTCCTATAATGATTTTGTATTCTGTTAAATTGTCGCTCAGTGCTTTGGAGATATCTTCGAAGCAACTTTCTACATCTTCGTCTTCATAAGATTGAGTTGGGGCATATACCTGGACTATTTGCAGAGAAATTTTGTTATTTAGTTCTATTACGGGATATGCAACCCTGTTTTATATTGCCTTGTACATTTTTATTCTTTCTGCGCTGTTCTTGGATACGATGAAACCTACACCCCTTGTTCCGTTATTTTCGCAGTCTGAGTGATATAGCACGTTGCCTGAGTTCAATCTTATTGATTTCTCTTCTTTTCGTCTAACTTCTGCCAAGCCGACTATGTTCCATTTTATTTTTGATAGTTCCTCTTCCAGTTCAAGTATTCTATCGTTAGATTTCAAAGTTCTCACATTATATGTTCCTATGTACAGTGCTGTATGTCTTGTCTTGTTTTTGATTTTTTGTAGATGGTTCTTTATCGAATTTTTGCCCTCCCCAGAATCGAAGGGGCTGACTACCGAGGTAGTGTGGGATTCTGAACTTTCTGTTCTACCCACCTGGGGTAATGAATCCGTTTTATTTAAATTCGACATTTGGGAGTTTAGAAGGGGTTTTTTGGCCATTTCAACGCCACGCTGGCCAGGCGTGTTGGCGAGTTTTGTTCTTGGCCGATCCTCTGGATACAGACGCCATTTTCAGCCGCCCAATATGGGTCAGACGCTGCTGCTAGTTTTGGTCCGCCCCGGGTATTTTTTTCCCCAGTGCCCACCATACCTGGTGAGCATTCCCCTATCCGCCACCCGGGGAGGCGCCCGATGGAGGACTAGCAACCCCACAAGGGTTTTAAAGTAATTTTTAAATTAAAATTATTTGTAGCTTCATACATACACACCTGCAAAAGAAATGACACCTGACCTAGATAAGTGCATTATAAAGACCTTCAACGAGATCCGCCCGTATCTCAAAAAAGGCATTCCAGAACTGAACATTCCTCGAGGAGAGCCGTTGCATTTTCTTAACGCATCCGCCACCTTGTCCGAAGCGAGAGCCTTTTATGCTCATGGCTTAGCCTGGAACCAGGTTATTTCAAGTCTAATGGATCTCGATATCCAAAGCCTAAGGATGGGTTTGGACAACGCGCGCATTTCCGCCTTAATCACAGTACCTCACATTGAAATACAAGCTGATTACAGACTTCGAGGCAGAGTTCTTCTGTTTCAGCTGGACTCGGTCGGAAAATGTGAAATGAATGCTAGTAAGTTTATCCTGTAGTTATACTGGCAACTGTAGCGCAAGACTTTAATTTTTAACCGACGTAACTACTAATGTTGAATGGTACGGCAAGTTATAGAAGAAGAAAGACACAGAATACATGAAGTTCGATCGTAACCGTTGACGTGAAGCTGGGTGGCGTGAAATTTTATTTCAGTGATCTAATCAAGGGCAATCAGAAACTGACTGATGCAGTCAACAAGGAGGCTGATGTCAACTCAAACGAATTAACAGACGAGCTTTACCCTATACTCAACAACATTATAGCGAACTTAAACTTGTATTACTTCAACAACTGCTTTAGACAGTTTCCAGTGGATGAACTCTTTCCTCGAGACTGATTTGCCTAACTCGAGGAATATCAAGATTTTAGTCAACTTTACCTAATACAGAGTTACTCTAGTAGTAGATGTACTTTATTCAAATAAAATTGCAAATTTATAATACTCTCATTTAGTTTGATTGCTCTTTCAAGCAACAGAAGTTTACATTTGCATTTAAAATGGCAGCTGTTCGCGCTAATCTCAAACTACCTTTTATTTAATTTTTAAATTTCCTCCTGTATATATTTAGTTTTGTTCGGCCGCGAATTTGCACGAGCACGCGAAGCGCTGATATATAAGTCACGGTTTGAGCGACGGGCCGCGCTTCGCCTTTTGTTTGCGCTTTATGGCCTCTTGTTTGGGCTTGGCCTTTTGCTATATTCTCGTATGCGGCGTTCTTTTTGAATTCAGTGTGTGATGGTTTAAACTTTCTGTAAGCCGAGAGCATTTTAATCGAGAGTTCGTCGGCGTGTTTGATTGTAGTTCGCAGGAGAAGTTCTTATTTCTGCGAGGCCGTTTTGTTGAAAGCTAATTTTTGGCAAAATTCGATATTTTGCCGACCAGATTAACCTCTTCTCAGAGGTTCTTTTGTTTTCCGGTTGCATTTCGGAGTTGAAATTTTTGCCGGTAAAAACTCGGTCCGATTCCTTTGCTTCTGACTCGCCAAGGAACGAAGAAAGAATCTTTGCACCAGGAAAGACGCTACCGATCGGCTCCGCTATGAAGGTTGGGATAACTTGTTCTATTTTTTTTTCCACACCCTTATATCCTTTCACTGGAATCCCCAGGACCAACAGTACTGGAACCGATTTCTGCGGGAAAGCGCCGTTTCCACAGGTTAGTGTTTTTAGCTTTGGCTTGTTTCAAGTTTCTTTTGTTCAAATTTAAAATTACTATACAGTCCACTTTTCGGCCCCAACAGCAGCAGTAGAAACATGTATTAGACAAATAGATAAAATAAATTTTTATTATTTTATGACAATAAAATTTCAACTTAATAAAATTGTAATTCATAAGTAGGCTGTTCCAGCAAAACTCAAAGAAAGTTATTTATTATAATTTAAAGATTATTTGAGATACACTAATGAAATTTTAGAATAATTAAGTATAATTTCCTTTCTCACTTATGAATTACTATGAATTAATAACTAGTACCGTTTTATAACGATATTCAAACTCTATCGCCAAGAACAACTCCACCGAGAGTTCCTTTAATAGATTAAAAACTATTGTAGTCACAATAGTTTAGATTTTATGAATATAAGAAGTAATTATATTGATTAGTATCCTTTTCTGTTTTGAAGTCTAATTTTTTAAGAATACGCGTTGCGTTGTAAGGTACAGAACTTTTTTTTAATTTAAAGCATTCGTCAGTTCAACAATCAAGTGTTATACATGACAGTTTTGATATAGAATAATTATAACTAACAGTACATTCATTATCTGTAGTATAACTTAAGTTAGCTAGAAGCTGCGTTTGTTTTATGGGGGCAGACAATGGCGGCCTCTGTCGATTGTGTTGATGGTTTAGTCTTCTTCTTCGGAGAGGATATCTTGTGGGAGTTTTCTCTTTAGTCTTCTACGGATGTTTCGTTATCAGAGATTGTAGTGTGTTGTGCCAGTGCAGTTGTTCATAGTAGTAATAAAATTCCTAGTGGTCGTGATGATATATGTTTGAACTGGTGACACTCCAAATTCTTGGTGTAAGCATTGCGGACAAACCAGGGGGGCATTCACTGCAATTCTCAGTACCTGTTTTGGTATCTTTGTAGTTTTAGAAAATTCGTCTTGGATGTTGTGCTCCAGATTGGAGATGCGTAGAGAGCTAGGGCTCGCAAAAGGGATTTGTAAAAAAGAATGTTGCACTCAGGTTTAAGGGGGGTGTTGCGGTTTATGATGGGGTAGAGTTGTCTTAGTCGGTTATGGCATTGAGCTAATTTCTGATTGATGTGATAACTCCAACTCAGTCTAGTGACAAGAAACACCCCTAGATATTTAACTGCTAAATCTTTAGGTGTCCATGGTATAACTTGTCGGCCTATAGTAAGAGAGAGGAAATTGGTAAATCTTGTTAATGTGAAGATTTTGCATTGACATTTGCTGGGATTAATTTTTATGTTCCACTCTTTAAGCCATTTGCAATATTTACCTGTTGCGTTTTGTAATTGTTCGATTGCTATCTCTGGGTTGGTATTTTGCGTTATGATAGCCGTATCATCGGCGTATGTGGCTAACGTCGCAGATATGTTTGGTATAATCGAGGTATATATATATTAAATAGAAGTGGCCCTAAAATGCTTCCTTAGGGGACTCCCGACCTTATGATTTTGGTTTCAGAGATTACACCATTGATCTTAACAGCGAAGGTGCGGTTTTCCAATAAATATAAAAAGATAGCTTGCAGGTATCGTCGAATTTCGTAGTCTAGGAGTTTGTTTCTGAGGCCTTCTATTAAAGGCCTGGGTGATGTCTAAGAAGACTGCCGTGGTGTAACATTTATTTCCAAATCCTGCTTCGATATGTTCGCTAATCCGTTTCAACTGATGGCAGGTCGAATGGCCTTTTCTGAATCCGAACTAGAAGATCTGGAGGATGTGGAGTGCATTAGTAATTTTGATTAGGCATAAGTGCATAACATTTTCGACGAGCTTATAGATGGTAGTCAGTAGGCTGATTGGACGATAGCTTGTAAGGAGTTCTTTATTTTTCCAGGTTTTGGGAAACATGAGTATATGTGCGTGTTTCAGCTTTGTGGGAAATAGCCTAATAGCAGGCATGCATTCATCAGGGTTGCCAGGAATGAAAGACATTTTCTAGTTAAATGTTGGAGAACAAGGTTGGGAATTAGGTCGTGTTTGGGGGTTTTTCGTTTGTGTGGAGTCTTTATTAGCTCCGCTAGTTCGTCTGGGGATGTAGGTTGTTTAAAGTCGGAGCTGATCGGATGGTGTGTTTCAATGTAGTTCGTTATGTAAGTCACTTGGGTGGGGGTGCAAGAAATTGTCGGTGTGAAGGTCTGTTCCAGGTGGTTGGCAAATGCGGCGGCTTTAGCTTCGTCTGTACAGATGGTATCATTGATTGATTTTAGTGTTGGTATCTCTTTTGGGGTTTTTAATATTTTTCTAGTGGTTTTCCACATTCCCGGGTCTCCTGGGACGATATCAGAAATGTGTTTGCGATTTAACTGATCAATCCCATGAAAGGTACTGACCTAAGATGTGTGTATGCCAAGTTTGAAGTGAATCCGTTGGATAAATCGGAAGTTATCTTGTCTCCAGACACACAGACAGACAGACAGGATGACAATCTCATTAACTTTCTACTATAAGCTTCGCTGTATAAAATTAATAATACTAAAAATTAATGTGCACTCAATTATCTAAATAAAATTTATAGAATTTTTTGTGTATCCAAACTTTGGATAATTTATAAAAAAAGAAACTTCTACATGCAGATATATTTTATGTTTTAACAAATTATAAACATTTCCTTTACTGTAAAGTTATCATTAAAAAACAATAATTAAATATAAATATTAACACGTTTTATGTTATTAGATAAGAAAAGAAACATAGGTATAATTGAAGAGTTAAGTGTAAAACCAATAGAAAAAATAATAGAAAAAAGACAACTGAATTGGTTAGGACATCTACATAGAATAGCCAAACAAGTACATGAAGCTAGGATACAAGGAAGAAACATAGTGGGGCGTCCACAAATACGATGGGAAGAACAAATCAGATTAGTGGCGAAAAATCAAGGAATACATTGGTGTGAAATAAAAAAAGGACAGGAACCAATGAAGAAGAAAAATCAAGCACACAAAAGATAAAGTGTAATATGTAAAATGTAAATAAATAAATATAATGTAGAAATGTAAATATAAAATATATAACCCAACACTTAATATTACAACACACTTCAGTTTAAATAAATAAATAAAATAAAATATTATTGGATTACATAGCTGTAGTGAAAACGTAAAAATTTAAAATGTAATGCTTTAAATTATTGCTCTATAACTGTTTTTACAATAACAAAACACACTTAACTGGATCCTACAGGATGGGCAATAATATCAGTCTATGGTTAGTTTAAAAAACACAAACACTTAAATAAGTTACCTAATGTCATCTATAAATAATAAATAATTGAGATAAATTGAGGCTGCTGTACCTTTAGATAATTGTAGAAACTACAAAAAAGTGCAACTACTTCTACTTTTCTTAACTTTTTTTAGAATACTTTACTGTTGTTTTTTTTTAAATTATTAGAAAAAAGTCAAACTTTTAAAAGAATAAACTAAACAAAAAATGTTGAATTAATGGTTATCAAAAATGTTATTTTCTAAGCTAAGCTAAGCTAATGTTTCATTTTACGCCAACTATATTTTATTAAAAAAAGTAATTTTCTTGTCATATTTTCAGCATAAAACCATTTAGAAACGGCCTGTACGATTAAAATGAAAATATAGTTTACTTTAAATTCATCTAAAGCAATGGCCAAGGTTCAGTTCTTGAACAATGTGTCTAGGTCTTTGTAGAATTATTGGCGAAACTGCCAGATTTTCTTCTTTTGTTAACTTAAATTTTTATTTTGACAAAAAGCCTTGCTTCATTATGTTACAGAAAACGAACAAAATAAAGTAAGTTTACTTTCTGTTGCAAAACATTCTCCTTGTTAAGGGTACGCTTCAATTAAAGGTTGATTTTTATTTATCAAAACACTAAGTAAGCTGTTTTTTGTTACAGTTTTTGACGCATATTAAATAGTCCGTGAAAAGTGTTTTGACCCTTTATTTTTTAATTGGTTCTAGTTAGCCACGAAGGCTAGAAACACATATTTTAGAAAATCGAAATTAACAACTAATCTGATTTTTTTAAATAGTAGACTTCTCATTAAAATTGTTTAGTTAATTTTGTAAAATTGGTTCTACCAAATTTATAGCCCTATTGAAATGTTATTTGCTTATGTTAAGCTAAAATTTGGCTTATTAAATCTTAACATACATATTTTGGTTGCACATACTACAAAGTTAAGTAAAAAATTTGCAATGAAATTTTCTATTATTATTATATATTGCCGCTTATTTAAAAACTTTAAATTATCTTGGGGTTAAGAATTTGTTTTCCTTAAAATCAATATGCAAATTTTCTTTTTTTTTGGGAGGTATTTATTTACTATCTGCCTTATTGCATTAAAGCATTCGATAAATGGTATGAAAAATGTGTCTTGTATTTTTTTATATTTTATTTATTAGCAATCAGAATTAACATTCTATGGGCTAATGTGATAACATATAACATTAAAATTAAACAGTCCATGGCGGGATGAAAACTCTTCCAGCGAGGAGTTCACCTACTTCTCGTTTGAGATCAATAGGCCAACATCTTTTTAATCTTCTGGCATCGTGTTGTGTAGGAGTGGTTGTATGAGTGGATTGACGTGAGATTCTAGTCGGATATGATGATTTGCGCTACACTCTTGTATAACAGTTTGGACGAACGGAATATTGAGGTCATCGTGTAACGTTTTGTTGGTTACGTACCATAGTTCGTCAGTCATCACCCTAAGGATCTTGGATTTGTTTTGATAATATATGTGTTTGACTTACTGGTGCATCCCCATAACTCAATTCCGTAAGTACAGATAGGTCTGATATACACCAAGATTTTATTTTCTAGTGACAAACAGGGTTTTCTTCCAGTCAGCCAATTTAGGTCCTTAAATCATAAGACAATTTGTTTTTTCTTCTTTAGAATGTGCTTCTTCCAGGTAAGTTTTTGATCGAGGTGTATTCCTAAATAACGTACTAAAGGTGATGCAGGCATAGGTATGTTATTGATGCTAATTGGTGGACAATGGTCCTTTGTTAGCGTTAAATGTTACTTGAGTTAGTTTACTCTCATTGATTTTTATGTGCCATCTGTTTATCCAATCTTGTACAGAATGCAGTTATTCGATCTTCATGGCTTGCAAGGATGATTGCATCGTCCGCGAAGGTTGCGATTGTAGTATTAGGTGTAGTAAGTATATATGATGTGTACAGAAGGTAAAGCACGGGACCCAACACACTGCCCTGTGGATCTCCAGATTTGATTGGAAAATTGTTTGAGAATTCTCCATTTACTTTAGTTCGAAATTGACGATCCGTTAAGTAGTATATAAGGAGTTCATAATAAGATGGAAGGGCTTGTTTAATTTTGTAAAGTAGACCATCATGCCACACCTTATCAAAATCCATGCTTATATCAAGAAGTACGGATGTGCAATATTGTTTGTCTTCCATGGATTTGTTTATTGTTTGTACAACCCGATGGCACTGCTGGATTGTGGAATAGGAATGACTAAACCCGAACTGGTGGTTTTGAATAACATCCAGGAGGGGACTGATTCTAGGGAGCAGAAGTTTTTCTAGAAGTTTGGAAATAGTAGATAGGAGACTTATAGGTCTGTATGGTTTTTTTACCAGGTTTGACTATTAATATTACTTTTAGCTGAGTAGGCCAGTAGTGTAGACAAAGTATTCCATTGAATATATAAGTAAGGAGTACAATAGCTTTTCTAAGGAGTTCTTTTAGTATTTTTGGAGTTATTTGATCAGGTCCAGGTGATTTTTTGGTATTTAAACAAGTGATTTCTTTTTAAATTTCTTTGGGGGTAATTAGTTTTAAATTTACAGTACTTTTCACATGATTTTGCATATCTGCTAACATCTCTTGTGAAGGTACAGCATTTTGAAGGCTAAATACTCCAGCTAGGTGTACAGCAAACACGTCGGCCTTTTCTTTGTTGCTTTTAGCCCAATTCCCAGGTGTTGGAATATCCATGCGAATTGGGGGATTAGCTTGCGTTGGTTTTGTAGAAGCCTTTATTGGTTACCAAATAGAATTGTCATAACGATTGAAATTAGTAACATAATCCTGAAATGACTTGTCTTGGGTTTCTTTAATCTTAGTTTTGAGTTTGGTGCTTAGTTGATTGTATATAGTTTTGTCACCTGGTGAATGAGACCGATACCATTTTGCTCTGGCTTTTCTTTTCTCTTTGATCAGTTTTTTAATTTTAAGTGAGATGTTGAAAAAGTTTCCTTGGGCTTTCAATTTCGATGTTGCTTGTTGTAGGAGTGAAATTAGTGTATTTATGGTTTCCTCTAATTGAACAGTTTTCTTAAGGGATACTTTTAGATCGACAGTTTCATTGAGTATGGTTTTATAGACTTCCCAGTCAGTCCTATTTATCATTTACTACTGATGTAGTAACTGTTGCAATTATAGGCGTGTGATTCAAAGACATGTCATAGTTCGGTTCTATATCAATATAGAAGAGAGCAATTCCATTTGTTACAAAGAAATCCAGCAAATCTGGTGTTTTGTTTAAATTGGTCGGCCAATAGGTGGGAGTACCCGTGGATAGGAATTATACTTTTTCTCTTGTATGATTTGGACATTTCTCTGTCTTTAATAGTGGTTAGGCGTGATCCCCATAGAGTGTTCTTAGAGTTAAAATCACCTTCGGGTATAAATTTGGGACCAAAGGTTGTGAAGTAATCTGTAAAGTTTTCTTTTTTTAGGTTATGCCAAAATGGACAATAAACTACCGAGATTGTTATGTTGTATGGTAGTGCTGTGACTTTGAAAGTAGTCCTTTTCGTAGCCTAGTAGTTCATGATGTTCAATTTATTCTTTTATTAATATTGCACTGCGAGCATGCGCTGTGTTGTCAGGATGATTGGTGTGGTAAAATTTGTAATTTGGTATCCTAAAGTATGATCTATCAGTGAGGTGGGTTTCGCTAATTAAATGTATGTCTATTAGGTTTTGGTGAAGAAAGATTTTTACTTCTTCCTTATGTTGCTTTAAGCCGTTTGAATTCCATAGAGCTATTCTAAGTGCTTTAACCATTATTTCTTTCCCATCAGCATTATAAGCATGTTCAAAACCATGCTGTTTTGTTGGATTAGTTGTCGGAACATGTTTTTAAATTCATCTAGGAATTTCCAAAGTACTGAGTTGATATTTGCGGTATCATCGTTGTACTGCGTTTGAGGGGCATTAATTGTATAATTCTTGAGTACATTGGCATAGTTAGTTGTAGGACGTGTTGGATTAGAAGATGCGGGCAAAACAGTGTTAACAGCATTGTTAGAGACTCGAGTACTTTTATAGAGACTATGGTAGTATTCACACCCTTTATAATTTGCGAGATGTGCACCCCCACATAGAGCACACGTAGCTGGAGTGTCCTTGCTTTTTTTGCAGATTATGGTGCTATAAGGGCCATCACATTTGACGCAGACGAATGACGGTTACAATAAGTTTTGGACAGGCCATACAACTGGCACCTCGTGCACTGAATAATGTTGTTATTTCTTCTGGGTGGTTCGATTTGTACTACACTGTTTAGCAAGTGGCGTATTTTGTAAATGTCTTTATTGTTGCTCGCTGGTTCAAAGTCCAAAAAAAAACATATTTAGAGAAGGTTTGCCTTTGTTTAACATTAACGATATTTCTGACTTTGTGGCCTAGATTTGTGATTACATTTTTAATTTCTTAGGTGTCTGTAGAGTGGTGTAAATATTTTACCATGATTCTATAAGCTCTATATCCCTTAGGTTAATAAGTATGATAAATTATTTTAGATTCTAACATGCACTTTACCATTTTCTGTACGTATCCGGACTATTACGGTTAATTTTAATAGTGTCGTTAATTTATTCTTTATCTCAGGAAAGTTAGCCACCCCGTAAACAAAAATAGGGGGAAGTTTTGGAATATTCTCTTGAGTGTTGTTTGTGTTTAAGAGTTCGTCTTTGTCTGTATTTAGAATGTCATAGCTATTATTCAAGTTAGTTTCTTCCACTTCAGGTTACTTGGTTCGGAAATGGTTTCTTTTACGTTTAACGCCTTTCACTACCTGCCAAAGGTTTTAATAGTTGGATTATCAGTTTTCTTATCACTGGTAGAATAGCATTTTTTCAAGCAGAGGATAATTTTTAAACGATTGCAATTGTTGGTTTGAAGTTTGTTGCATTTGTTGCTACTGTTGTTGTGAGTTTTGCATTTGCTTATGTATTTGAGATTGTTTCTGATTCTGTGGAAAGTGTGTAGTATTTATAGGTATTGAGTTATTCACTGATTGTGGTAAATATAATTGTGGCATTGTTGAATTTACTATTGGAGAATATTGTGTAAAATTTGGTGGCGGCATATTTTTCATAATTATTGTTTACAAAACCAGTGCCGTTCCCCGTTGGAAACATTTTATTATTTGGTTCAATGTACTAGACCGATAAGAAGTTAAATTATACGTACTTGAATAGGTTTCACTTAACAGGCGAGAACCGACCTCGCGGCCAGTCTTTTAACTTAAATGGCACGGACAGCGTCGAACACCTCGAGCACCAATATTTCGGGGCGCACAAACACACGTCCGCTGCATTCGAAATATAAGCGCGGAATTATCATGTCGTTTATGAAATTATCGAATATAGCAATTACCTTTTAAGCATCAACTTATGGTACTAGACTGGATATGGCCACGAAATACCCTAACTAAAAATAAGTACAATAGCTAAATAAATTCTAGTTTGTATACAAACTAAACGAATCGATTATATATCTAAGGGTTTAAAACACTTGACCCTTCGCACTTTGTCTTTGATCGTTTAATAAATCACTGGCTAGTTCGTTAGCATGTGCACTGAGTCTAAGTTGATACTTAATACTAATGTTTGGGATAATTTTACTAAGTAAACTTATATTAAGGTCACGTTTAGTAACTTCATTAAGCACCTACCAGGAACCGTTAACAATATCTTTTAAAACTTTAGAATGGAACCTTCTGATTATGTATATGGTGCTATTTGCAGCTGAGCCCTGTAGTTGCAAGTTCAAACTGGTCGTATCAGCATAACGTCGATGTGATATTGTTGTAGAAATGTTTGAACTTCAAACCCGTGTTGTTGCAACCGATTTGCGTTCTATTCAGCATTCTTCAAGAACTGATTCATTGTGAATCCTTTGAGACAAGGAATGTTAAGATATTAACATTGTTGATATTTGTTCCATTCAATATTTTATTATCTGTTTAAGTTCTTACATATCATTTGGTTGCTGATATGTCGACAGAAAGATTGCTTATTGCTGAAGTGTGTTATTAGCAGCTAGTGCAAGATGCTGCTGACAATTTGGACATGCGAGATACCTGGCTAAGGTAGCACCGATTCTCTTTATTTTTCAATTTTTTAATCGTCTTTCTCTAAGTGGAGATTACATATAATACTAGGTTTTGCCGTATGGCACAAGTAGTGATCGTACGTGATTTAAGTGTGTGGACAGATTTAAACCTGCCTGCTGCCGGAAGGACAAACTGTAAATGAAATATTGGGCAATTTTGAGCTACTACTTTACAAACGGCTAAGTCCGATAAATTTCTAATCTAGTGCAGAGAGAATAACGTTTGAAAAAACATTGTTTTCTTTGGGTATATTATACGTTGAGTAACTAACACACAGCACAATTCGTTTTATAACAATGCGAGTCGTTTAATAAGTTTGAAAATGGAGCTATATAACCTGCATCGTAGTAAGTGATGAAATAATGATTCATTTTTTAGCACAAGTACGTTTTAACCCCATAAGATAGTAAACGTGCTCAGATCCTCAAGGAAAGTGAGAATACTGAGTCGATCACTTTTTTCGGTAGATGCAAAATTGTATATAATATAATAGTATACCTTATGTAATATACTGACAACAAATAATTAAAATAATATTCATAAATAAAGAGAATATTACAGAACAACTGAGATTTGAACATACGAATAAAAGAAGAAAGAAATCCTAAAATATTATAGCCGAACAAGTAGAATTCGAAATAATTATTTTTTAATAAGAAATTAAATACCAATATTTAAATACAAATATTATGCTATTAACAACAAAACTTTAATTGCATTCTATTTCAAATGATTTATTGCGTGTTACAAAAGCAATTATGTAGTAAAATACAAAGTAGGACTTTGAGCCTTCATTCTATTATTGTACGCCGAGATTCGACAAATTGATTTAATTACTTGTATTAACTATAAATATTGTGCAACAATGTAATTAAATTGTTATAAAACCAGGTTATATTAAAAATATGATTTCATAACATTTACTCTACGAAGTTTACGAGGTTCCACAATTTGCTTAATTTCTGTGTTGTGTTTTGGATAATAAAACCTTTTTGAATTTCATTTCTCTAATAACTAATAAAGAAATATTCTTATAATTTTAATTTAGATTTATTTTACGATTTTTAATGTTGGCGAAACTATAAACAATCCAGAAAATGCCATTACTATAAAAATGTTTACAACTTAATAGTGTTAGATAATATTTCTATAAATAAATATAATTAAGTTTAGAATGGTAAATAACCAACTGACATTTTATTTAAATGTAATAATACAAAAACTATGCAGTTTGACGAGGATTTTGGTTTAATTGCAGGTTTTTTAGAAATAAACTATAAATCTTAAAACGAAATTTTTGCAACTTTGGTTTTCCTTTAGAACGAATAAATCTTTTTTTTAATAAAAATTTCTGTAAGGGAGCTACCTATTATAAAGGATAGTTTTGGTTTTATTTTTAACAAACTATGCCTATGCTTCCAATTTGAAGCGGGAATGGGTTCGGCCCGTCCGGTCCTGGGCCGTCAAAACAATATACTCAAGCGGCGCCAGATAATTACAGTTTCATATTCCCCCTGCCCATAAATCAAAGATTCAAATTTGTGCAACCAAGTTAATAAGGAAATAAATCTGTCTTATAACTCCTAACTACATCTCAAATTAAATCTGTACCGCCTCCCACCTAATCACCCCTAACACATCTCAATATCTGGAAACAATACAAGGCGTAACACATCAGTAAACAACTAAAGTATCAAACACTGATAAACGTCAAAATACACAGAATAATAAAGAACCTAATCTTTCAGATCCTGACCACACCAGCACTGCTGTACGGGGCCCGTTTAATGAACAACAAAGCCCGCCTAATAAATAACCTACTGTTCCCAAACATCTTCCAATCTATAGAGTAAAAAACTGAAAAAACCTCACCACAGTCACAGAACAAGAGCAATTCTACACTAGAGTTCTGATGAATGACACCATTAAAGTTAATACTCAAACTTTGGGCACATGCAGGAAACTTAAGACTCACCTCAGAGATGAGAATATATCATACATACTAACTAAAAAAAGACCGAGCATATAGGGTAGCCATACAAAACCTGTATCGCTCTATTCCAACCAATTTAATCACAAATGAACTAGCTGCCCTTGGACATAAGGTACGAAACATTATAAATATGCAACACAGAGGATCAAAACAGCCGCTACCATTATTCTAGACAACCTAAAACCCAAAGACAATAACAAAAATATATTTATAGTACAATACTTAAGCAATCTACAGGTGTCTATTAAATCGGCTAGGAAAAATAATACCATACTACAATATCTACGTTGTTAACAATATGGTCACATCAAAACCTACTGCAATAAACCCTTTTAATGTGATAAATGCGGTGGAAAACACAGTACAGCTGAATGTAAGAAACTTCTAAACTTTCCAGCCAAGTGTAAATTATGCGAAGGAAGCCATCCTGCAAACTACAAAATCGGCATGGTATACAAGAACCTACAGAGGTGCAGAAACGCCTTATTCAGACCACTATCCAGCAATCTACGTCCAAAACAATCGCCATTAAATGAAAATTACTTTTTCTCCATTAAATACCATTATAACAACACAAACAACAAAACAGTAAACATTCCTCCAAACAAAGTAACTTACCACCAAAACTCAGAACAAACTAATAACTTCCCAGCATCCGAAAGGAACTTCAATAAAATGCTTACTGCTTTTCTCGTAAAATTAAAAACAATAATTACACAGTTAATCAAACAAAACAACATAATCACAAACATGTTCCCCAATCTATTAACAAAATATCCTAAAAAATGGCACCTAAAATACGCATTGCTCTCTGGAACGTCAATGGCGTAACCAACCACATCCTAAAAAAAATAACTTTTTTACAACTCCAAAATATCGACATCGTACTAATTTCCAAAAACCATGCAACAATAATAACAGCAATTAAAGTTCCACATTACACAGTCGAATTCGCCAATCATCCGGATAGCACAACTCATGCTGGATGAGTTGTAATTGATAAAACTTTAATTTTCCACTATGCACTGAAACTTTATATAACAAACAAAATTTAAAATACAAAACAAAGTACAAGTACTCCCTTACTTTCCAATAATTGCAGCCGTGTATAGCCCACAAAGGCACTCCACTGAGAAATAGGAAGACTACTTCTAAACACTAGGCACAAAATTCATTACTTGAGGGTATTGAAACTTGAAACGCGTAGCCTGAGGTTCAAGAATCATTACCACAAAAGGTCGTAATTCTTAAGGTCAATTCAGAATCACAATTATAATTATCTTTTAACCGGGTAGCCAACTTACCAACCTAGTGGCCGAGTAAATTGCCGGATCTCCTAGATCACGCAATTTCAGTGGTTTAGCAAATACGTACTATCAAGCAGAATCTAGCTATAACTTATCCTTTGACTACATTCTAATCATTATAACAATTAGCTCAATAATAATCAATAAATAAGTCCCTGTAAAGCTTTACAATGAAAACACTGAATGTGACTACTTTCAAAGTCAAAACAAGAGATCAATCTCGACATCAGAATAAAAAATGCATACGATCTTGATGAAGCTACTTAGTATCTGACCACGATAATACAGAAAATTCCATGGAATGCCACCCCGGTTACAACCAACACGATATCGACAGCAAATAACATTCCCAAATATGTCTAAGACCTCATCACTGGAAAACGTGGCGCAAGAAGACAATAGCAGAAAACTAGAGATAGACAGATCAATCACTTCTATAACAGGCTGAATGAAACATTAGCAAAAGTCCGCAACGAAACTTTTAGACAATACTTCGCAAACCTTTCACCCGATGACAACTCCATATGGGGTATCTCACGAACCGATTTTATCAGGTTAAAGTAAGAAATGCATTGTCTGATTACCATCCAATCACCGCCGGTGTTTCGCAAGGCAGCGTCCTGAGTCCACTGTTGTATCTACTATACAGGTACTACTGTACTTGCCACATTCACGGATGACACAGCCATCTTGCCAGTCAACAAATTGCCAGAAGCAGCAGCAGAACATCTTCAAAGATACCTAAATTCTCTATAAGGCTGGTTCCTTAAGTGGAAAAATACAGTTAACGCCGAAAATTCTGCACAAGTAACCTTTAGCACCAGACGAGTTAAATGTTTACAATCCCAAATAAACAACGCCTTAATACCGATAAAAAAACTGAGGTAAAATATCTTGACCTGCACCTCGACCATAAACTCTCTTGTGGTGCATCTATCAAGCCAAAATGGAGTCAGCTAGATCTAAAACTCAAGAAAATGACTTGATTAGGTGGAAGATGCTCTCAACTATCCCTGTCAAACAAAACATTTTGAAGCCAGCTTGGACCTACTGGATCCAGCTCCGTGTCTGCGCTAAACCATCGCACACTAAAATACTACAGCGGTTCCAATCGAAGACCCTTCAAGTGATATCGAACGCCCCCTAGTATATTTTCAATGTCACTCATTAGCTCGCAAAATTTAGAGGATTTCAGACTTCGGACATGCCAATTCTCTCATCAAACAACTCGTCCACCAATCAGATGTCACAAGACGACTCAAAGCGAATCATGTTGCAAGAAACCATTTTCAAATTGTTCTGTGCACATAAATCTATCTGTTTTAAAACTCGCTTATAACTGAATCTCTTATTCTTGATCCTATTTGAATCTTAAAATCGCCGAATAAAGTTATTACTTAACTTGTTACACTTTTAAACTTTAAACCGTACATTCTAATGAGCTGCAAGCCCAAAGTTCTAACCCTCTACCTAGAGGAGCAGAAACATTGATTTTGGGATGCTTTTCATCTAGACAAATTGTTTCCACTAGAACTAAGAGATCCGTCTCCCCTGTGAATTAATAACTCTTCCACTTCTTATTTCGTTGGAATTCGACCCCTTCCGCTGTCGCAACTGTCGGTTATCTTCATCGTAATTCTGATTAGAAGCCCTTATGGTGCTAACCTAAATTCAACTTGCTTTATTCAAGTTATTATGAGAGTCGATAAAAATAAATAAACCTGTTTATAATATTGTATTTTACATGAACTTTAATTTTACGTCGTGTCAAAATGTAGGCTTATTTTTGGTTTTTACCAGCATAAGTTTAAAGAACCTATTAAACTTTTGTGGGGTAAGTTATAGAACTATGTATGTACACTTTGAAAGCTTAGCCAACACTGACAATTGTGTAATTTATTTTTATACTAAAAATCTAAATTTGACTGCATTACCAAACTTACTTTAGATAAAATAAATAACCATACAGTTATAGTTACAACAATAATAATAATGACAATATTAATAATAATAATAAGAGAAGAAAACAAAAGAGAAAAGGGCACAAATGTGTTTGCCTGCAAAAAGGTGACTTTATTAAAATTTCGTCACAATTTTTCTAATTAGTAATAACAAGCTGAAATAATGATATTAATTTTATGATTTTCATTAAATATTAATTGAAGTATTGTAGGTGTGTAGTTAGTATTCATTAAATTCAGTTCATTAGAAGTCAATACATCTTATTGCTTATAAGTAGATGCAACAATTAATAATTAATAGTAGAATAAAAAACGAATGGGGGGTATACATTTCTAAAAATGTTTTCAAGAGTAGTTAGTTAACATTGTGATTCTGTTATTAGTGGTTTAGTGTAGACATATAAAAATAATTATAAATGTTAAACTACATAATAAATTCGATTTAAAGTTTAATTATTTGTTTAAAAAATTATATTAAGAGTTACATGTAATTGTATATTTTTGTAAAACTATATGTGTCTTTACAATAATATCATGACATTATTGTATATACAAGGTGCGTTCAAGTTCTAAAGTCTCCAAATTTTTTCTCAGCAGTGAGTGTAAGCAGAACAATTCAGTTAATTGTAAAAGATGCGGAAAAAATTTCTAAATTTTTAATATGAATAGTGGTATCCTACAATGTATACAGATCACATTATCACTATTGTTTTGTAGGTACTTAAAATGGCGACGTCTATTGTTTAAGAATTATTATAGG
Source organism: Sinelater perroti (assembly GCA_036346155.1). Lineage (NCBI taxonomy): Eukaryota > Metazoa > Arthropoda > Insecta > Coleoptera > Elateridae > Sinelater > Sinelater perroti. The sequence continues at coordinate 3,848,790 of JARFIY010000067.1, forward strand.
GTTTCTCCTCTTGCGTAGGGAAACGCTTATCGAAATTTATCGTTAATTGAGTGAGACTTGCGGTGAAGACGTTATGGATGTTAAAAATGTGCGATTGTAGGTGAGAAAGTTTAAAGAAGATTGAAGTGTTGTGTGACAATGAACCAAACAGCCTCGACCATAATCCAGCAGGTCCGAAACCATAATTGCGCGAGTGGAGCAAGCTGTTATAAAAGACCGTCGTTTAGGTGTGCGTGGTATTGCTTCTGAACTTAGCATTTCTGTAGAATCTGTGGATTACATTTTGCATGATGTCCTAAAAATGTGAAAGTTTCTTCAAGGTCCCACAAATGTTGACCGACAAACATAAATCTACTCAGGTGGCAATGACTTAGGATATATTGACACGTATGCCGCCATAAATTTACGACAATGAAAGACGCTCTCCGTGGGCTATCATTTTCAGTGGGCAAACACACACCTAAAGAAGTGTGCTCATGGAATAATCTATACGTCTAGACGGAGATTGCATTGGAAAGTAACTGAATTCTACTTTTTTGGGTAAGTACTTTTTCAGAAAACAATTTGGAGATTTTACAACTTGCATGCACCTCGTAGCAGTTTTAACAACGCTTTAATATATAATTAAAAAGTGTCTATAGATAAAATTACTACGCCTTCTTTTAAAAACATGCCAATATTAACCATGTTTCTGAAACTAATCGTAAAAATACCCCTTCTTAAATCTAACCTCGTCAAAAACTATGATAAACTTAGACATCTGTAAAATAAGTTGTAGTTAACTTCACTTACAATGAAAAAGCCACTTGATCAATCAAACAAACCTGTAGCCATAAAGCTACACTGTATGACCAAAGGTATCCGGATACTCAATAATGTAGAATCAGAGGCTCATGTGTAATGTATTAGTAGAATGTCGGTGCACCTTTAGCATCAATCACAACCTGCACTTATCTAAAAAAAACTTTTCATCGTCTTTTGATATATATCGGTGGAACTGCCTTTCATTCCTCTATAAGAGCTGCATTGTGTCCAACCACTAAAGATGGGCGATTTGGCCTGGCACGTAATCTGTGTTTTAATCCCCCCCATAAGTTTCCGATGGCATTCGGATCGGGTTTTTGTGAAGGCCAGTTAAGTGTTTCAACACTCATCTCTTCAAGCTACAGTAGAATAAACTTTGCTATGTGGGCAGTACAGTTATCTTCTTAATACAGCAAAGGCCCTTCCCGAATTCTTACTACAGAATTAGAAGCACGGAGTTGTAAAAAATATCAAAATACATTCCAGCGTTTATTCTTCCGCCTACAGAAAGTAAGGAACTTAGACTGTAATCCTTTCATCACCAAACTTAACTGTTGGCGCAATATGCTCAAAAAAAAAGTGTCCATTGGATTGCCAGATCATATAGGAAGATTAATCATCCCGCAAAATTTGTTTCTGTTGTTCTACAATCCAATGACAGTAAGATTTGCACTATTGCAAGCGACGTTTGACATGGACCGTGTTTATATTGAGTTTATGAATAGCCGCACAAAGTAGAAACCTGTGTCTTTCAGCTCTCGATGAACAGATCTGGTGCTAGCAACGACGTTACTGATCCTTTAAAAATTACAAGTCATTGTTGCGACATTCGATTTGTTAACACCCTCTTTAAAGTTAAAGTAAAGTAAAGTTTAAAGACGGCTACGATTATTAAGTTTATGTGGTCTACCATCATTTACAGTTTATTTAGGGCCTGTAACAAGATTGATATTTCACGAACCGATTTGTAGCAACGTTGGCATCCAACGATTATGCCGTGTTCTAAATCTCTTAACTCTGCTAACTTACTTATTGCCAGACGTGCATAATCTACATATCCTATTATCTACATTTTTATTGCATTCTATGACGTTTTAATACGCATAATAGCCAGATCGACTTCTTCAGACGAATGTCCAAATACATCTGACTAGATAGAATATCTATTGTAGGACGTTGTTCATAGAAAGAACCTGTGATATACAGCAGTTTATCGATATATAGATCGGTATATCAAACATATTTTATTATGTCTCGATTGTCATTTTAAATCTAACTCTCCTATCTCCAACTTACTTAGTCATAAATTTTGCAAAACTTAACTTCAAATATTTTAGAGACTCTCCAATATATTTTTGCCCTTCTTAAGGCTCATTGTTGATTTGGCGTAGAATAATAAGTGGTTTACCATTATTTAATTTTCGAATACGATGTGATGTTTATTTTTGAAGTGACTTTGTTCTGGTCCTTTTTATTTTCTGTTCTTCTTAATAATCAATCCGCAGATGCAGCGCTCCATCTGATTCTATCGCCGGCCATTCTCTTCATGTTGCTATAACTATCAGTGCCAGCGTATTTTATTGCTTGTTTTATAAATTCAAACCGTGGTCTTTTCCCCTTCCTGGTCTTTCTTGCTTTTGCCCTTCTATCACATTTATTATAAATTGATTATGTCTGTATATAAGTACTAGCCACCTATATCTTCTTTCTTGTATCAGTTCCCATATATGTCAGTCTTCGTCGATTCTTTCTAGCACTTCAGCATTTGTAATACGGTCTGTCCATTTTATTTTTAATACCCTTCTCCAGCACCACATCTCAAACGCTTCTATAGCTTTTTTATCCGGTTAGCTGAACGTCCATGTTTCACACCCATATAAGGCTATACTCCATATAAGACTTTTTACTAATCGTTTTTGAAGGTTTAGACGAATGGTATTACAACATAGGAGGTTTCTTTTCCTGTTAAATGTAGCCTTAGCTTGTGAAATTCGTTGCTTAATATCTGTTGTACTTCTTCCATCTTGAATTATTCTGCTTCCTAGATATTTAAATGTTTTCGCCTGCTTAACAAGTACGCCGTTCAGTTTGATGTTAATTTCTTTAGGTTCTTTGGAGCATACTAGTATTTCAGTTTTCTTTTTGTTAATATTCATTTTATATTTTTCTTGTAGTGTATTTTCCATACATTGTAAAGATCTATTTAAGTTAGCTTCATTAGGGGAGATGATTGCAATGTCGTCCGCGAATCTCAGCATTTGTATTCTTTATCCATTTACCTTAATACCTGTACAAAACCCTTTGCATTCCTCCATAGCTTTTTCTATATATACATTAAATAGGTATGGTAACAAATTACACCCTTACCTTACACCTTTTTGGATTTTAGCTGTTTTAACTTCACTGTTGTTGATTTTCATTTCTGCTTCTTGTTCTTTGTATAGATTGTATATTATACGCCTATCTCTATAATCTATTTGTGCTTCTTTTAGTATCTGCACCAATAATTTCCAGTTTACATTATCAAATGCTTTTTGTAGGTCTACGAAAGCAACATATAATTGTCTATTACTCCTTATAGTTTCCTCTATTATAATTCTGAGGCATAAAATGGCCTCCCTGGTTCCTCGGTTGTTTCTGAAACCAAACTGGTCGTCTGAAAGGTTTGAGTCAATTTTAGATGCTATCCGTTTTTGAATAATGTTGGTAAGTGTTTTGGAGGAATGTGATAGAATGCTTAGAGTTCTATAGTAACATTACCATTCTACTCTTTTGGAAATAAACGGGTATTTTTCCCATCTCGTAAATCTCTTTAATTAGCAGGTACAAAATGTCCTTGGTTCTGCTATCTAATGCTTGGAGTAATTCTGTAAGAATATTATCCGTACCATACGCTTTTTTTGTTTTAAGGACTTTCAATCCTTTTTCAAATTCTTCTCTCGTTATACTTGGGCCTAAATTATCTTCTTCTACTTGTTCGTTTTCTATTTCTCCTGTGTCTTCTTCCTCTTCTCTATACAGTTTTTCACTATATTCTTTCCATCGTTCAGCTATCTCATTTTCCTCTATTAAAATTTTTCCGTCTTTTGACTGTATTGCATTTACATTCATCTTGGAGTCGCCAAAATATCTGCTAATTAAGCTGTATGCTTTTTCTAGATTTCCTTTATTCAGGTTTTCATGTATCTCATTACATATATTATTTAACCATTCTTGTTTTGCACCTTTGGCTGCTCTATTAACGGCATTTTTTAAACGATTATATTTTTCGTTCATTTCCTCGTTTTGGGCATTTTTGTACTTCCTCCTCTTTTCTATTAGTTTGATAACATTATCGTTTATCCATGGTTTTCAGGGTGCATTTTGTGGTAACCCTAAAGTATCGGTTGCCGCTGTGGTAATCGCATGTTTTAATTGTTCCCATCTATCGTTAGTTGTAATAGCAGATATTTTGTAATTATTTAGGCTTTGTTTGAGAGACGTCTGGTACAATCCTATATTTTCTTGTGTTTTTAGTTTTGTTATGTCCAATTTTTTAGTTATGTGTGGGCGTTTGTAAAAATTTTTACAGTTTATTCTGTACTTCATACACACTAAATTGTGTTCGCTGTTTACGTCAGCACCTGGGTATGTCTTACTTTGCATTACTTGAGATTGCTGTTTTTTCTTCACTATTATGAAGTCAATTTGGTAGCTGCCTGTATCTTCGGGTTTAATCCAAGTATACCTTCTTCTTAACGGTTGCTTAAACAATCTGTTGGTTGTAACTAATTCTTTTTCTGTACAGAAATCAATTAACCTCTGTCCTCTTTTGTTTCTTTTACCATGTCCATATTTTCCCGTCACATTGTTTCCTTTTTCTTCTCCCACAACTGCATTCTAATCACCTAATATAATTAAAATATCTTTTTTGTTTACGTATTCGAGAACTTCTTCTATTTGTTCGTATACTTCATCCACTTCTTCATCAGAGTAGCCCGTTGTTGGCATGTATATTTGTATTATTACCAAGTCTTCATTGTTCTTTTGTAACCTCATTAACATGATTCTGTAGCTGTATAGTAAATAGAGTTTTACTCTTTTGCGATTTTCTAATACAATTCCTACTCCTGTTGTTCCATTGCAGTGCCCTGAGTAAATTATCCTGTAGTTTCCGCTCCAAAAGTCTCCTTCGTCTTGCCATTTGATTTCACTCATTCCAAGTATACCGATATCTAGTCTTTCCATTTCAAGCTTCACGTTTTCTAATTTTCCACATATACCCAGCAATCGTACATTCCAATTTGCAATTTTTATTAACTGCTTTTTGTTGTTATTGTGGAGATTTTGTTTGTATTTATGACATTCGTTCTTTTCAATAAACCCTCCTAAACCAGTCGCCACCCGGAGATCCGATTGTGTGACTATTTTAGCTCCGGAAAATTTTGCTTCAGAAGGAGCCATCATTATTTAATTGCATAGTTGCTGCCGTTGAGAAATATTTAATATGGTGGTTTCTCGTATCCTTCCATATCGCAGTCCAGCAGCCGGCTTAATGGATACCATTTACGCCTGCTGGTGCCTGGTTTGTAGCTGTACCAACAAAACTTTGTTTCCACCTACATCCAGTACTGCAACAGCTGCTGCCCTATTGTAGTTGTGGTTCGTCTGCCTTTACAGCCGTTGGAGTAGCCACTCTCATCAGCCTTTCAGCCATTGGCCGTTTTTTACCTGTAACTCTAGGCAGGGGCCCTTACAGGGTACTATCAACCGAGCCAGTTGAACCCTGTTTTTTTTAATGAAGTATTTACCCCTCCTCCTACTCCTTTCTCATCCTGACTTGGGATGGGCAACGGTGGAGTTATTTTCTTTAAAATTTTGATAAAATAACACTCCGTATTTGCGAATTGTAAAGTAATGCTAAACTACCGGGCTCAAATCCTTTTTTTAACCTTGGTATTACACAAATCTTTTATTTAGTGGTTTATAGACGAGATTACGCATTACAATGAGCTATGTTCTTGTTGAGCTTTATAATAGATTTCAGGAGTATATTTTTCTTATTACTTGCTTATGAATTAATAATCATGCAACAACAATTTAACCTCCTATTTAAATATAATGTAACTATATTTTATTCGGTAATCTCGTGAACGGCAGATTCTTAAGTGATCGATGACATTTTAGTATCAGTCCCGTTAGAAATCGAATACAAACTTTAAAATTATAGACCCACTAATCAGTTTAGATTTTTTACAATACAATCAATGGTAACCATTACATATTTTAAGAAAGTATTTATTGCTGCGGCGAAAATATGTGGTCTCATAGAATAATCTCCTCCTTTCTAAACAGCAATAGTAAGGATAATATAGATTATTTTAAATGTTTTATTGTGTTATCACACAGAACAATGCTTTCCATTTAGTCATCAACCAGTTTTGAAGATAGTACTGTCCAAATATTTGCCCGCACAAACATTGTGCCCGTGTGGGGTTACTAGTCCCCCATCGGGCGCCTCCCCAGGTGGCGGATAGGGGAATGCCTCCCAGATATGGGTGGTACCTGGGAAATGAGATACCAGGGGCGGACCAAAACTAGCATGGCATAGGAAGCAACTGTGTCATAAATGAGTCAAGGCTGCAGAAGAATGACTTCGGTAACAGGCTTGTCATCATATACTTACAGGTGGCTATCAAATTGTGATACACCCGGCTGTAACACTGCGATGAGGAAAGCAACGGGAAACTACCTCATTATATTCCCAAGAAAACTCAGGATGGCAGAGAAATATAATGTTAAAGAATGTACTGATCATGGGCTCGGAAACCAAGATCCGGCAAGGGAAGATCACAGGGCTTCCCAGGTCGTTAGCCAGCGAAATCCCTGTACAATAAGAGACAATATTGCCCCAAAATTAAAACTGAAACAAAAACTGAACATAGGCACGTGAAATATACGAAGCATGTTCCAAGCAGGGAAAGCAGCCAACGTGGTTAAAGAAATGCGACGGCTACATATTGACATATTGGGATGCAGCGAAATGAGATGGCCAGGCGAAGGAACGTGTGTGGTAGATGAACATCAAATATACTATATTGGTGATGATAGTCCGCAACATCGCAATGGAGTTGGTTTTATAATAACAAAGGACGTTCAAAAAGCAGTAAGCGGATTCCTACCAATATCGGATAGAGTTGCTATGTTAAAAATAAATGCACAACCTTGTAGTTTCAACATAATACAAACTTATGCGCCAACAACAGACAGCAATGATGAAGTCATTGAACAATTTTATGACGACGTAAGGAAACCAATAAAATATACAAAGAAAGAAGACATATCCTTAATTATGGGAGATTTAAACGCTAAAGTTGGTAACGAAGCAACCGAAGGAATAGTAGGAACATATGGTCTTGGAATACGTAATGAGCGTGGAGAAATGCTGGTACAGTTTTGTAAAGAAATACAATTTTCTATTATGAATAGTTATTTTGAATTACCAAGCAGAAGATTATATACATGGAAATCCCCCGCTGATAGAAACGGCAACATTGTAAGAAATCAGATTGATTACGTAATGATAAACAAACGATTCCGCAATTCGATTACATCGGTTAAAACATATCCTGGCGCAGATGTTCCATCTGACCACAATCTCTTGCTAGCTGTATTCAGGTTACGATTAAAGAAAGCAACGGCAAGTGGTACGAGACAAACAAGAATAGATGTACAGAAACTGAAAACAGAGAATGTACGGCAGGAAGTAAAACAACAGCTAAATCAAAAATTCTCTGAAATCAATATAAGTACGGGCAACGATATAGAACAAAAATGGGAAACAATTAAAGAAACGCTGAACGTCATTGCAAAGAATAAGCTAGCAAAGAACCCAAGAAAGAAAAACAATGATTGGATGACGGACGAAATACTAGATCTTATGGAAGAAAGGCGCAGATATAGAAATAAAAGTAAACTAAATTATAAGCGAATACACAATATTATTAGACAAAAAATTAAGGAAGCGAAGGAAGCTTGGTTAGGAAGCAAATGTGCAGAAATTGAAACCTTAGAGGGAAAACATGATACACTGAACCTACATAAAAAGATCAAGGAAACTCCAGGAATAGTAAGAACAAAATCCAATGGAATAGTCACAGACAAAGATAATAAAGCAATATTCGACAAAGAAAAAATACTAGAAAGATGGAAAGAGTACATGGAGGAATCATTTTCGGATGAACATAGAGATGACGCTGATGTAATAGTTGGCACATTAGGACCAACTATAACTAGACAAGAGTTGTTGAAAGCCATCAAGAGAATAAAAAACAACAAGTCAGCAGGACCAGATGAAACCCATGGAGAACTTCTAAAGTTATTGGAAGAAGAACACACGCAGGCCGTATTAGATTTGTTCAATAGAATATACGAAACAGGAAATATGCCCAATGACTGGTTACTCTCTACGTTCATCCCATTACCAAAAAAGCCAGGGACCAAGAAATGTGAAGATCATCGCACAATTAGTCTAATAAGCCATATACTAAAGGTTTTTCTACACATCATCCACCAACGTGTATACAGCAAGTTAGAACAAAATATCGGCGAATCGCAATTTCGTTTCAGAGATGACCTTGGAACAAGGGAATCCTTATTCTCGATACAAGTACTAATACAAAGAGCGCGTGATGTCAACTACGATATATTTGCATGTTTTATTGATTTTGAAAGAGCGTTTGACCGCGTAAAACACGAGCAATTAATACAATCATTAAAATCAGCAGGAATAGGTAACAGTGATACCAGAATCATTGCCAACTTGTACTGGCAACAAAGAGCCTCAATCCGTATAGGGTACAGAACATCAGAAGAATTTCACATTCGCAAAGGATGCGTATTGTCCCCGATGTTATTTAACGCCTACTCTGAAAACCTCTTCAAAGAAGCCCTAGAGGGTGCAGAAGATGGAATCAAAATAAACGGAGAGATAGCCAACAACATTAGATATGCGGACGACACGGTTCTGCTGGCCAACACTTCAGAAGGATTGCAAAGATTAATAGACCGCGTAACAGAAACTAGTAAAAATTACGGTATGCGGCTTAACATAAGTAAAACAAAAGTGATGACCGTGAGTAAAAATGCCAACATAAACGTGAATTTCCACATAAATCAATCCCCTTTACAAAGAGTACAGGCGTTTAATTACTTGGGATGTACGTTAAACGAGAGATGGGACCATACTCAGGAAATAAAAGTTCGAATCGAAAAGGCGCGGAGTGCATTTAACCGCCTAAAGAAAGTACTTTGTAATTTGAGTTTAAATTTGCAACTTCGTACTCGAATACTTAGATGTTATGTTTTCTCAATTCTTTTATATGGGACAGAAGCATGGACTCTCACAGAAGCTGCAAACAAACGATTGGGAGCTTTTGAGCTATGGTGCTATCGCCGTATGCTCAGAATTTTATGGGTACACCGTGTAACAAATGAGACAGTCCTTCAGCGCATGAACAAGGACAGAGAGATCCTTAATGCTGTTAAGAAAAGGAAACTAGCATACTTTGGTCACGTCATGCGAAATGATAAATATCGTCTTTTGCAGTTGATTATGCAAGGAAAAATCGAAAGCAAACGAGGTCCTGGTAGACGAAGAATCTCATGGCTTCGCAACCTTAGGCAGTGGACAGGAATGACATCGGTCGCCCTGTTCCGAACAGCGATAAACAAGATTAGATGGGCCAGACTGATCGCCAACGTCCAATGAAGATACGGCACAAGCAGAAGAAGAAGCATTGTGCTCTCACAGCATCACCTTAAAGTTCCACATTGTTAACTAAATCGTTTCCACTTGTACTGCTCCGAATAGCATCTTCATTAGTCTAAGGCTTGCATTGAAAGACTTTAAATGTCCACTCAGAAATAAATCGCAATGGGAAAAATCTGGCGACCTACCCGGTCATGGGATATCACCATCTAATGAGATGAAACAGCTTGAAAAATCTTGTCGTATGTGCAGTAATGGCATCTTGTTGGAACTGCAGTGATGCCACACGTTCTGCTTTCTCAAAAAAATACGGTCCTATAATGCCAAATTCCTTAACAACACAGTAAACAGTAACACTTCCTCAAAGAGATTGCTCATGAAGTTGTCGAAAATTTTGTGGTGCCAAATGCCGAAAATTCAGCTTATTGACGCATCTCGATAAATAAAAATGAGCTTCGTTACTACTGTGTAAATCAGCTAGAACATTTGCAAGCATGTCACATTCTTTAAGTTTTCAGACCACGATTCGTTTATAAAGATAAAATTTGAGATTGCGGATTTCTTTGTACTCTCCGGTTAGGTATTTTTAAAGCTAGATTGCACTTAGAAGGAGAACGTTGTGGCAATGTTTTAACAGCCTGCCTCACTGGATAATCCGTGTGCGGATATTCGGATGTCCGAACGTTAAGAAAGTATACCAGGTTCCATTTTAATGCTGAACTAATCTATTGAAACTTATGATTTTCTTCGTTAGAGTTCTTCTGTGATGACCTACTACAAAATTTCAAAAAGGTAACCGCTGCGTTGCAATCACAAAATCACCATTTTCAAAATAAGTTTTAAGGCAGTGTTTACCACCCTACGCCATGATGAGCACTTATATGAAATGGCCTTGTGCTCCTCAACGATGTACGACTCAAGCGACGTCTACTAATACATTGCGCGCGGCGGTCAATTCAGTAGGGCAGATCATTCCGTGCGTATTTTCTTATCACGTTTGAATGTTTATTTCCAGAATCCAATTTTTTTTAATGTTTAACAATTGTGTTTTACGTGAGGTGCGCTTATAATTTGAATTTAATTTAAACTAAATAGGACGCACATGTTTGGATCACGTCAAGTATGCCTGATATAAAATTTATTTATCATCAGCATAGTGTAAATATAGCACGGTTTGTACAAGTGTTTCGTGTTTCCAGGCTCTCCTTTTTTAACAACTTTTATTTCGGTTGCTCTCTGCTTGCAGATATAATTATCTAGGAACAATTTCGTGCAGTTACTACTACAGAAAAATATTTTAGACAGTCTAGTGCTTTCAAGATACTACATTTTCATAGTTTTTCTGCTAATATTCAGATTCTATAATCTATTCAATAATAAACTGACCATTGTAATCTTACAAAATGAAAATGTACTAAATTTCTATTTTTTTTTTGTTTGGGCAGTCTCAAAAGTTTTAAACCTAACACAAAAACAAGTATTTGTTTGTCAAGTTTAATTGTATTTTATAACATAGTTTCTCTTTAAGTTGAGACACTTTTCCAGCTACAAAAAAATTAAAAGGAACAGAAATATACATAGAGGAAGACTTCACAAAAGATATACAGGAACAGAGAAGATATCTAGTGAAATACATGAAGCAGTATAGAGAAAAAGGAGATCACGCAATACTACGATACAATAAATTAATAATAAATGGAGAAATTATGTCTCTGGAAAAACTAAATCAAATAGATAGACAGAAGTATAAGGAAGTAGAACGAAATGACGTAGAAGACGAGTATGAGAGAGAGAAGAACACAAAAAAAAGGAAGAACAATGAGTCAAAGATCCCCAGAGAGCAACGAGGAAGAGACACTAAGAGATAAGTTAACTAAAATAACAAAAACAGGACGGCATACAAAAAGCTAGTAGGGAGCGATGGAGGGAAACTAGACACGACAAGGCAAAGAATGAAGGCTAACGCAAATGGAAATAAGAAAATTGGCGAAATGGACAAACCTAAACAGACGGAAACATATAATATACAAAAACATAGAAGAAAAGAGGACAAAATTAAAAGAAACAGGAAGAAAAATGGGGAACAAAAGAAATGGCAATAGGAATATGGAATATAACAACACTAACAGGGAAAGAGATAGAGGTAACAGAAGAAATGGATGAATATGGAATTGATATACTAGGAGTAAGCGAAACTAAGAAGAAAGGAAATGGGACAATAAAACTGACAAATACACACTACATGTATTATTCAGGGGTAACAATGGAAGAAAGAGCAAAAGAGGGAGTGGGAATCATCGTGAATGAGGAAATAAACCAAAAAGTCATGAAATCAGAGTTAAATAAATTCGAGAATGATAATCTTACACCTGCAAATGGAAGATAGAATAGTAATCATACAAATATACGCACCAATACAAGGAAGTGAAGTAAGGAAAATTACAGAATTCTATAACGAATTGCAGAAAGTTGAAGTGAGAGAGGATACCGATAAAATAATAATAATGGGGGACTGGCACTCTCGAGTAGGCAGAGATGTGAATAGAGGGCTGGGATGTATGGGCGGATATGGAGAGGAAATAAAGAATACAAATGGAACTAAAATAATAGAATTTTGCCAGTTAAACGACCTATTGATAGGAAATACTTTCTGGGAACAAGAACTAGAAGACAAGTACACGTTTGTGACAGAGGAGAGACAGGCCAAAAGTATAATAGATTATATAACCTATACACCGGATTTAAGACATAGTATACAACAAATAATAACCGAGAAGAGGGCGGAACTAGGAACGAATCATAGATTAGTAAGAGCGACATGGAAAATACATAAGCCAAAAACAGAGAACGAAATAAAATTTATAAAGGTAAAGATAAATAAGCTAAAAGAAGAAAAAGACATGATAAAATATCAAGAAGAAACAGACGAAGAGTTTCATAGACAAGAAATACAGAAAAGTGAGTGGGCAATGGAAGAAAGATGGAAAGTATTTAAAGAAGTAATATATTCAAAGGCAGTAAGTGTCTGTGGGATGACAAAAATAAATAGTAACAGGAAAAGAACAAACTGGTGGAATGACCAAGTAAAAGAAGAAATACGGGAAAAGAAAAAGGCCTGGAAGAAATACATACAGACTGGACAGCAACAAGATAGAGAGGAATATATAAATAGGAGAAATAAAGTAAAACAGGCAGTAAAGAAGCTAAAAGAAAAGCTGGGAAGACTTTGGAAGAGAGATAAATAAAACATATAAAGATAATAATAGGATTTTCTGGGCCAAAATAAGAAAGATGAGAGGAAGCCAACGAAAAGAAATTAGAGGATTAGAGATAAAACAACCATATTACAACAGACAAAAAAGAAATAATGGAAGTATGGAAAGACTACTTCGAGCAGAAGCTTAAAAAGAAAGGAGACAATGAAGAAAGGAAATCAAATAGAGAAAGGGAAGAATCAGGAGAAGAAACAGAACAGATAACGAGAGAGGAACTAGAAAATTCACTGAAAAAGATAAAGATTGAGAAAGCACGGGGCGAGGACAAAATAGATCCGGAAATGATAAAATGGATGGGAGAAAAGGGTAAAGAATAGTTCTGGAAAATATGTGAAGAGGCATGGAGAACTAAGAAAATTCCAGAAGACTGGGAAAAGAACTTGATAGTTCCAATATATAAGAAAGGGGATCAGACGGAATGCGATAATTATAGAGCCATTTGTCTCTCCTCGGTTTGCTTTAAAGTATATACCAGAATTCTGGAGGGGAAACTTAGAAAAGTGATAGAAAATAAACTAGAGGAGGAACAAGGGGCATTTGGGGCAAATAGGCAAGCTAATGACAACATATGCATATTGAGGAACATTATAGAACGAAAAATAGAGGAAGGAGATGAACTACTGCTTACCTTTCTAGACATAAGAGCAGCTTTTGATACAGTTGAGAGAGGAAAAATATGGGAATGCTTAGAGGAACTGGAAGTGACAAAGGAACTAATAGAGGTCATCAGAAGTATATACAAAGTAGTTAGAGGAAAAATTCAAATAGCTGGACTGACATCCGGGGAATTCAAAATGGAGAGCGGCATAAAACAGGGTGATAGCCTAAGCCCACTACTTTTTATAATAATAATGGATAAACTAGCAAAAAATCTAAAAGAAAAAACGAAAGGATTGGATACAATAATAGGATATAGAAACCTGGAACCAGTCAAGGGGAAAAGTCTAATGTATGCAGATGACATAGTCATAATGGCAGATACGGATAATAAATTACAAAAGCTAGTCAACATATGGGTAGAGGAAATAGAGAAAATGAAAATGGAGGTCAACATTAAGAAAAGTAAAACAATGATAGTGAATCAAAACCAGGAGAGGGGACAAAATAGAGAAGTAAAGTGTAAAGGGCATAATATGGAAAGAGTCTCATCATTTGAGTATTTGGGAACAATAATAACAGATGATGGCCGAATAGAAGCAGAACTGAGTAACAGAATGAGGAGAGGGAATAGGATCTACTATGCATTACATAGAACGATATTGGGAAAAAAGGAGATAGACCAAAAAGTGAAATTAATGGTACATAATGCAATAACAATACCAACAGTATTATACGCCAGTGAAAATTGGACGATACAAACCAACCATGAGGGTGTAATAACGGCCATAGAAATGAAACACTTGAGAAGGATAGCGGATAAGACAAAGTTTGATAGAGTACGGAATGAGGAAATAGGAGAAACTTTACAACAGGAACCAATAGTGAACAAAATCAAAAAGAGACAGTTAACATGGTACGGTCATATACAACGAATGAAACCAGAGAGAATATGCAGAAAAGTGTTCGAAGCAAGAAGTGTAAAGAGAAGAAGAAAGGGAAGACCCAGGAAGAAATGGATAAGTCAAATCATTGAGGTGGGAAAAGCAAGAGGAAAGGCAGTAAACGAAATGAAAAGTTTAACAAGAGACAGAAAAGAATGGAAGAAATGGGTTAAGGAGGACCGTGACGTATAAATCCGACGCTGGAAGGCATAAGGATAAGAGCGAAGAAGAAGAAGAAGTAAAGTGCCGTAATATATTTTACTTTTATTACAAATTCTATTATAACATTTTCATTAGATGCATTCGTATTAGTTTTCTCATTATCAGATAAAATTTTATATCTGTTGTATGTAGTAACCAAGAATCACTCGTTTTATTTGCTTTAGCAGTTTCGCAGCTTTGTCTGTTCTGACGCACTTTTTATTTTTCACCATTTTCTGTGCATTCTGTGTTGAATGCGTCAGATTTGCAGCATATTATTAATACGTTACAGCGCGCCGTAACGCTGCAGCATATCGTTGAAGCTGTTGGATTTTCATATTCATATTTTTCCAATTTTTAAACAAAACGTAAATTACATAAAGATCCCACAGCTTGGTGAAACTATTTTTTATTAAATTTATTAACTAATTGCAATCTATATAACAAGATACAATAAGCAAAATAGATAAATAATTGAAAGTGTCATGTGTAGATATAAGAGTTAGGATATATCAATCCTAACAGAGATTTCTTACAAATATTGTACATTTCACGACTATGTTACAGTAATTATTAATTAAACATTTTAAAGCTGTATATATCTATGAGGCAAATCAATTAGTATAATTTTATTCAGTCTTTGAATGTTTCCACTGTTATCGAGAAGATTTATAGTGTGATAGTTAGAATGGAATTCCAATTTATTTAAATAGTTTTTGCTTTGCTTTACTACAGTGTTTTTCAGGGAATCCACTATTAAGTCACACAAAATGTCTACGTTTGTTATTAGAAAGTGAGGAGCATCACACATAGCGCGTAACACTTTGGATTAGAAGCGTTCGATGATTTGAATGTTGGTATTGGCTGCTGTGTCCCAGAGTTGTAGACCATAGATCCAGATGGGCTTGAATGCTACATTAAATACAAGGAATTTGTTACAAAAAGATAATTTACATTTTATTCCTAGTAGCCAATAAAATTCATAGAAGCAAATTGGCTGATATTTTGTATACATGTAGTTTTATTATAATAGTAAGACATTTTTAAGATAGAAAATTAAATTAACAGACAAATGTGATTGACTGTTGTCACTGTCGCTGTGATAAAATGGGCTTGGATGAATATAAACTGATATAAAGAATAAGAGAATAACTTTTATTATATAGTTTCTAAAACAACCTTTCATTTAGATTCATTACTCCAAATAAATAAAAACCCATTCCAAAAGAACCTGTTTCTCTCCTTTGTAGGACATTCCTATAAATACTACCAGGAAAACCCGTATGCATTGCGTCACACTTGATATAAGAAACCTTAAATATAAATTAAAAACGTTTAAAGTCAAGGATATTCGATTATGACAAATATATGCATATAAATGTCGTCTTAAATATACGTAATGATATAACGATTCCAGACTAAATTTAAGTCACATATTTCAAAAATTAAAGTTTAAAAATTATATATTATTTCATTAGTGTTGTAATGTATAATTTGTTGTAATAAAGTTGTAATAATAAAAAAACCTATCACACTACTTAAAGAAAACGATAGAGGAAAGTTTTATGTGGGACACAGAAAATGTAAGAAGTACAAAATTGATAAATAGTTTTATCTTCTTATAAGAGATACTTAGAAAATTAAGCAACACCTATTATTTCACCAATCACTTTCATATTAATAATTTCTTTATATTTATATAAAATTATTGACTAATCAATTATCAGGATATTCACACCTAATTAGTACATTCGATTATTTGTAACTTATGATTAGTAAACGTTCATAGTAACTTGAAGCTATATACCTATATTCAAAAAAAAAGTTACCAAACCTACAATAAAAATATCGTTTCTTAACGAATAGACAATAAATAATACAATCACCAAATACGCAACTATTTAAGATACTTACACAAGTAGCAGCATTGTGTACATAATTTTATACAGACATACGTGGATTACAGGATATCTATCGTAAAAATGTAACAAAAACAAATGTTTAATGTTGGAAACTTTTTAATTGTTTTTTAAAATTCTCTTCTTTACGGTTAACAATAGAGTGGAACCAATTTTCATATCAGTTTTTCTCACAGCAAATCATAAATCTCTGAAACGGGGATTTTGAACGCATCGATCGCCTTTTCTGGCGTCAAAAATTCTTATACACGCGGGTTGTTCCTTATGTATGGAAACAAAAAGAAATCATTGGAGGCCAAATCAGGACCATACGGCGGATCACTCATCAATTCGACGTTTTGAGTGCTCAAAAAATCAATTGTTTGCATTGATGTGTGTGAACTCGCATTGCTATGAAGAAGAATAATTGTGTCACGCGTTGTCTTTTCTTATTTCTCCGAAAACTTTTAGCAAAAAAATGGTTGTGAGCTATTAAGAATTGATTGTTTTACGATCCTCCCTAAATGGCGGTTGCAACATATCTAGTTCCCCCCCCCCCCAAAAAAAAAAACAGGCGACCATCTGCATTGAAGTACTTGGAGCGCGAACGGCGTTTGTTGGATTTGGCTAATCTTGGAAGACCCATATAGTCGGCAGCTGTTAAATATTCATGCAATCTCAAATGAATGCTAATCATACTAATGGCCAAAAATAGTTAAATTTTACGATAAGTCACAGGACGATCTTGCTTGATCAGTTCGTGCACAGCATCTATGGTTGCTAAGAGTACAGCCGATTTTGGTAGGCCTTCTTTAAATTCATACGCCAGCGAACTACGACCACAATTGAATTCATTAAACCAAGATATACAGTGGTTCTGTTCGGAGCTTCATCACTAAAAGTCGAAGTGAGTTGATCGACGCACTGTTTAGATCAGAGGCTCCCAAACTTTTTTTTCTCATAGACCACTTTGAAAGAAAAAAATGTGAAGATTAGATCTAACTATGGAAATTTGCGTTGCGGCTGAGTTATTCGTTAATTAATTAATTGATTGTGCTGTGAGTGGATGTCAAAAAAGTAAAGTTAGCCAATCAAAAAAGTCATTCCATCCAACTTTACTCCTTTGACATCTACGCACAACACAAGAAACCAATCAATTCTCACATATTTTATTTAGAAAACTCCCCATTCGGAGTGGTAAAAATAAAAAGAAAAATAGTATATTTCCTTGTGTTGTATTTATTCAAATATGTAATTATTACACTATTAATTATTATTTATATTATATTTATTTATTATTACATTGTAATATGATAACAGTCGTAATATAATTAAAATAAAATATTAATAACGTAACGTAACTTCTAATGTAATGACAATGACAAAATAGTCATAATTTTAGTGGGAGGGATGTACTTGATGGATTGACAGCAAATTATCAATATTTGGCTTCAGTTTTGTTAGGATATTTTTCGGGTATTTCTGCCTGCAGCCAAAATTTTGATACCCTCTTTTAAATTTCACCTTCACCTCGAGTAGCTCCTCTTGTAATATCACATTCTCCACTTCCGTTTCATCAAGTGGATTTATGATCCATGGTGGTATTTCCATCGTCAGAATATCTTCAAATCTGATTTTAAAGTCACCATGCAGGGCAATTAAATGTTGAACGTATGTGTGGATATCCTCATCAAAGCATTCTACCTGTGACAAGTTTTAAAAGTGGGAAAATTCGCGCCGACTAATATTTTGCTTCATAAATTTCAATTTTCCAAGAAAAGCTGAAATTACACCCTTTGTTTTTATTAAATTGAGGCTGTCCAATTGTAATTGTAAGTTAATGTCATTAAATGTTTTGAACAAATCTGTCAAATACGCGATGTCTGCTTTCAAATTGATCAGGTTTTCTTTTAAATCTGGATCTTTACTTTCGAGAAACTCTAAAACTGATTCAAAAAGTGAGAAAAATCTTGTTAAACATGCGCCTTTCGACAACCAGCGTACTTCAGTATGTAAGAGCAATGGTTGGAAGTCTTCATCATTTTCATCGCACAATTGTGCAAATAAACGCGTATTCAATGCATTGCTTCTTATTTTGTTAACTGCATTAATCACAAATTGAAGCGATTGGTGCAATTTAGCACTCAAATTTTTCGCTACTAGGTGTTATCGGTGGATGACACAGTGAATTGCAGTTACCTCTGGTATAATTCTTTTAAGATGGCTTATAAACCCACTACATCCCCCGGCCATGGCAGGAGCTCCATCTGTTGCCACCGAAATAACGTTTGTGAATGGAATCGATTTTTAATTTAAAAAATCACTCGGGACATTTAATATTGATTCACCTTTAGTGTCCGTCTCCAAAGTTTTCGCGAATAGTAGCTCTTCATGAATTTCTTCGTCCATAACAAATCGAACATATGCCAATAATAATGCTTCATTACCAGGTAAAGTTAACTCGTCCAGTTGAATAGAAAAATGAGTTATTTGCAGATAATTACACAAGAAACTTTCAATATCAGAGCTCATTTCTTGAATATGTCTTTGTACAGTGTTGTTACTCAAAGGAATTCTTTTGAGTATGTCAAATGGAGATTTGTGCAGAACAGTTTTTAAAACCTCTTTAACAGCGGGTAAAATTAAATGTTCTCCAATGGTGTGCGATTTTCCAGATTTCGCTATAAGTAATGAGATATTGTAAGATGCCCGCAAGCCATCATCGTTACTTTCCGACGTTGAAGCGAACATGCTGTGCACGGTGGGTCCCTTTTCATATTTTTCCTTCAATGTTTGAAAATATTTCAAATCTTTACCTATTTTACCAGGATGATACCTTCTTAGATGAACTTCGAGCTTCGATGGTTTCATAGTATCATTGTTGCATAAAAGGCATATATGCAATCGCTTGTCTGCCTTTGATGGAAGAAAACCTAATTTTAAATAATCAACACTGTACTGTCGACATTTCTTCTTAGATTCAGCCATGTTTCGTATCAGTTACCTACCTGTAAATAAAAAAAAAAACTTTGTTGTAGTAATCTTAAGGCGGTCTTACTTAACAGGATATGGCTATTTTAACAGGATTAATTAATTATTGCAATGAAATAAACAAAGTACCGGCGGCAAACTGATTCTAATTATTAAAAGCAATAAATCGCTAAGATCAATAATTGAGTTTTATGAAAACGGCTGAACCGATTTTAATGTAATGTAAAACATTTTTTCATTAATTATATTTTGATATATTTCTGTAAATTCGATAGAAAATACTTGTAAATAATATTTTGATATCAAAACTTTGCGATTTTAATTATTTATTTATTACTTTGATGCACATTACGAGTATGTAGTATATAAATAAAGACACGTACAATTTATGAAAATATATTTAATTATTAGTGAACCACCACACAGTCGGGCAATAAAAAAATTACTAATAAAGTAGGGACAAGAAGTTCAACCTTTCTCGTCTTTTCTGTTCTTTTATGGAAGTATCTAATAATGGCTCTGTTCAGTATTTAATTTTTAATACGTCGTACCTACTACACGCAAACATTACAAATATACTTATTACCACATAAATATATCTCCTATCGCAGGTGGGTTGGAAGAGATTTCTTTTAGGAATAAGCCTCACCTTTTCTACCTACGTATTTTTTTGTAATTTGTCCATTTTTTGTTTACTTACGAGTACAATAAATTGTAAAATAAATAGATAAATAATAAATAAAATAAAAGTATGTATAACAAATAGGCAGGTAAGTACGTACTTTTCCGACAGTGGCAAACACTAATATCGATTCACTTTACTTTACTTTTCTTTTCGAAATTCGGGAAACAAATGAATAACGTTTATCCGTGGCAATCGTATTTATATTGGTGAAGAATCAAACAAGTTCAAGCAAGATTGCAAGCACACACACCACAAGTCGTACTTCGTCCCTTTGCACGTCTGAACAAGCATTGCGGACGGCGGCAGCGGTAGCGGCAGCGCTTTGCAAGTCTCGACACGTTGTACTGAAAATGGAATATGCAAGTTTTTACGAGTAACAGTCGCTGAGCTTTTTAAAATATTATCTGCCTACAATGATAGGTGAACTCAAGCCAACATTTTAGTTCTTCACTATCGAAACCAGATACATTTTCGTGGACCCCCGCTTACGAATTGTGAACCCCCATTTTTTTGTCACGCCAACGTAGACCCCCATCGAGTCTCACGTGGACCCCTGTGGTCCACCTGGACCACTTTGGGAATCAATGGACTATACGATCATAAAATTGCTAACTTCTGCACGTCGACTAACGATTATTAACAATCACATTTTTAATTTTCTCTTTTTTTCATTATATGTGATCTATTAAACCATGATTTTACGGCAATTGTGTTTTTGCATTTTCACTTTACAGTGACGTCGCTAATAGTCAACTTGAGTAAATTTAAGATAATTAAATGTTTCAAAGTTACCAACTTCCTTTAGTTTACCCCTTTCCACTAAACAATACATAGCTCTATAATCCTTTTGCACCTATTATTTGGGTTATATTGACTTCTAGGTGTAAGTATGTCAATTAATTAAATCTGCAAATGAAGCAAAAGCTCAAAAAATTATTAAAACACAAAACTACAAAAAATTAAAATTAGTATAAAACTACCTCGATTATGTAATACACATATGCACTGATGGAACGAAACAAAAAGAGTTTGGACATTTTATAATAAAAACATTGTAATACGAATACAGTAGAAACTAATTAAATTTGTTTACAAAGCAAGACCGGAAAAAACATATAGACAAAGTTCAATAATAATATAGTCAGAAAATAGCAGAACACAGCTAAGGAACAGAAATATAAAAAAGCAGTGCGAAATAAAAAACATTTAGTTAAAAATTTTTTTTAAATAACTATTTACATATTACAAGTCACAGCATATTCGGATTTCTGGATTTTTTCAATGACACAGGAATGTATTACATGCAAAACGCAAATTTTGGATCGTAATGATAGCAACCGATATAATTATTGCTGATGCAAAAAAACCGGCTCAGAACAAAAAACGCGTTACGTTGTTAGGTGCTAATTATAAATAGCAGGTAGTTTACTTCCAGTCGTACAGTATATAAGCTACATTTTATTACGTGCTGCTTATTTTTCGAAAATGCATCGCATGGTGGTTCTGGTGGCTTTGACGCAGCTTTTTGTGTCTTATTGCTATTCCAGAGACCTGCGTGAGTATTAAAATAATGCTTGGTACTTTAAAACGTAATAAACAAGTTCGCCTTAAATTTCTAGTGTTTATTTTGTTCAATAATGTTCAAATGAGAATAAATCCGTGTTTGATTGCTTACGAGATTATTGTATTATTCGATATTTATTACTAAAAATCAAAGATAGTACTTAAACTAATATAATGTCAAATATAAATATGTGTTTGGTAAAAATGCACGTCTCTCAAGTCTAATTCTAACAGTCGCTGAGAATTTAAAAAAATATGTAAAACAGGTTTATATATTTTTATGTGATAAAATTTACATTTTGTGCAATGACAAGGAAAAGGAGATAAAATGAGTAAGAAACCTTTTATTTACTTAAGACCTATATAAATATCTGCACCATATACGTAGATAAAAATTGGCAGTATCAATCTATAGGGTGATCCAAATTGAGGATGTTTTTCCCAAATAAAACACAAAATATTGAAGCAATCAGAATTTTATTGTTATCAGTGCAAAGTACGGGCTTAGTACAAAATATGTCGGCCAAATGCCTTCTACGACTCCACTGATATGTGGTTATATTTTAGCAAAGTTTGCCACAATCCTTTTCCATAAATGCGGCTCTATTTCAGCAATTACACCTCTGTCTTTTATCCTTAAAGGTTTGTTGAAATAAACCATTTCCTTCAAGTATCTCAAGAGGAAAAAGTTTAATAGGGTTTGATCGCAAAACCGCTGATTCCAGTTCTTTGCAAGAAAATTTGGTTTGACGTAAAACAAGTCTTTAGCGTGCTGTGTAACATGTGGCTACATCTTGTTGAAACCACATATTATTCAAGTACAAAACGTTGGTTTAATTAAAAAAAAGTTATTTAGCATTTTCTGCTACACCATTGACAATAATAGTATTGCCAGCTTTTTACAGGTCAATGATTTCTCCAGCCCACAATGCACATCAAGCAGTGCATTTTTATTAGTTTTTTGTCAATAACTTTTGGATTTTCACTACGCCAGATGCGACAAATTTAATTTACAAAGATATTAAAAAAAATCAGCATTGACTGCTGCAATTATAGCAATTCTGATCACCTTTGATAAACTTTGCCATGTGTTTTGATACCAACTGTACAAATGCAAACTTTCAACGTTCACAGAACGCAGTTCAAATCTTAAAGTTAAATTTTATCCATCCTATACGAAACTAAAAAATGCGCGATATTAACTTATAATTAAAAAGTAAGGTAATATAAGCTATGATCTAGATAAATCATTCAAAGTTCAAAAGATATTTTTATTTTATTAAGGCAGCTATCACTAACACAAGTATAGTATAGAAAAAGTGGTAATAAATTACTACTTTATCACAAATCCTAATGGATAACTATAGGTTATGTGTAATGTTAGAATCACTAGAATGAGTTAGATAAGAAAATCTTACACGATTAAATTAAATTTGTAGCTTCTTACATACCGGTATGCAAAAGGAACGACCCAAACTTAGAGAAGTGCTTCATCGACGCCTTCAACACAATCCGCCCTCGATTGATACAAGGCATCCCGGAACTGGATCTACCCCCCAGCGAGCCTCTCATTTTTTTAACACAAGTGCCAGCACTGGAGAGGGAACGTCGGTTTCGTTCCGCGCTAAATCGTGGAATGCTGAAGCGTACGGCCTTATGAACGCCGAAATAAAAAGTATCAAGATAGACTTAGACAAACCGAGTGCTCGTTTGTTCTTGCTTTCCCCTCCGTTCGCCTGCGGGGAGAATACGAAATCAAAGGCAAAGTGCTGTTGTTCGAGATCGACGCAAATGGAAAATACGACTTAAACAGCAGTAAGCAATTTTTATTTATTTATGTTCATAACTGCATGCTACCATTATCTTCTAGGCGACGTTACTGCTATCACGGAGCTGACTGGCAAGTACCAAACGAAAAACGGAGAGCAGTATCTGAACTTTGATAAAATCAAGCTGAAGATAGATTTCAAACTTGCGTCGTATTCTTTGACAACTTAATAGCAGGAAATCCTGCTCTTACTGCGACTATTAACCAGGCGGTAAATGATAATATGGATGCTGTCAAGCAAGATCTAGACCAAGTACTCGGTGAAACGTTAGGGGAAATGGCTAGACAATATTTTAATCAATTTTTTAGGTTATTCCCTATAGATAAACTATTCCCACGAGAATAAAAGCTATGCTATGTGCTTTAATATTGTACAAAACACATAAAAATTACTTATAAGTTTCGTTGTAATGTGCACGTGTAGACCGTAAATATCAAACAAAATAAATTATTAGTTAGATGTTCAACAATGTTTTTATATTTTACAATTTTTAACGTAATTACTGATCGCTTTGTTAATTATCGTTAGTACAGTACTACGTTGTGAAATTGATAACACCCTCAACATGTTTTCATTTTTTAACATTCTTATTGTATTCATGACGCACATCATGACACAAGTTAAAAACCTCAGTTTCTAATCTTTCTGATTTGGTGCTTTTTAAATCCTTCCTTTATAACATTTTAGACGTATTGCATATGTCGACCTTTCTTTTGTACGTTCTAACGCTAAATTGGAAATAATATGTAATAATATAATAAAGTTATCCCATAAGAGGTGTTACAATTTTCCCCAAATTAAATATTTTTCATAACAAAGAAGTTAAATAAATAAATATTTATACTTAAAATAAAATATAAAATTTGTTAATTTTTATATACGCTAGATTTATCTTAACAGAGAGCTTAGTTAGAAAATTAGTTTTTTTGTGTAAAATAGTATTACCTTTCTCCTCCACGTATACGGTAGATTTGCCAGCCTATTATTAAGTAGATCTCGATAGAACTAACAATAGTAGTAATAGTGCCTATTATTCAGTAGTGGAATATGAAGGGTTGATATATGTGCTCCATTTTTACTTATTTGCACCTAGTCATGATTTTGTGTGTATTATGCTCAATTGCTGCACTTCTCTGGAATAAGCATTCATTCTTCTTCCCTAAATTCCCATTCTAGATTTTTTACATAGCTCGTGTATCTGCAGAGAGAATTTCCGGTTAAACCAATTACTTTTTAATCTTTTAAAGAAACAATAAGAACAATGCGATTGAGTCTGAAGTAGTTAAGAGCTTAGATACTTAAATTTAAAATAGATCTATCGAGTAGCTGTTACATAAATGGGTTAAATAGTTATAATTAATAAATATGTGGCCATTTAATGAAATAAAAATATAGCTTAAAAGATAACATACGACAATCTAAAAACTTAGAGATTAAAGCTAAAAGAAATATTAAATTAAGCGAGCGTGTAAAAAGATAAAATGGTATGGTAATTAGAGAACGGCTTTTGTAAAAGTAAAAACTTTAAAAGACACTAACGAAAGACAAATAAGAAAATTATACAAATATAAACGAAATAAAGAAAATACTAAGAAAACCTACAAGGGTAGAAAATTATGTGTAGAAAAATAATACTAATATATATATTTTAGAATTTTAAAGCGCGTTAGAAAGAGATATACATAGCTAATAAAATGAAAAATTGAGAAAAAAGTTAAAAAATAGAAAGAGATGAAAATATGCAAATCGTCAGATTTTGGCCACTAATTTACCAATTAGCTCAAATATCGTTGCTACAAAGAAAATAAAGACAAAGACAAAGATTGCTTTGTAACAAGAAAATTAGTAAATTAAAAATCTAAAATTAATGTAGTACATAATAAATCCTAATATAAAGCAAACGAATATTTTTATAAAAGATTATTGAACATTTGAAGAAAGTTGTATATCGAAAGAAATAATGCATTGCAACTTAGGAAAATAATAATGGTAAATATATGATAAATAATCAAATGAAGAATTTAGCTATGAAATTATAGCATAGGTAGGCTTATTAAGAAACAATTACACTGTAATGATTCAAAAAGAAAAGTTTAAGAGACACAAACGATGCATATAAGTAACCAGTATAAAGTATTCTTAAATTAATTTAACGCAATATAAGTTAATGCAAAAAACAATAACTACTTATACAACATCAAATGTAGATGGAATGCTTATAAAGAAATATTAGTTAAAAAACAAAGCTTTATTTATCTATGGAAAAATTCGGAAGTGTATTACTAGGTTATAAATAAAATACCGTAGAGATGGCAGTTGACAACGTTGAACTCTGAATTTTGATTCGCTGCTACTGGAAACGGAAGCTGTCAAAAAAGATGCTGCAAAAGAGATTTTCAAAGTTAAAGAACAATAAACTGTGAAAAATATAACAATTTTGAAATAATTTCGATACAAGCGGTTTGATGATCAACTTGAAGGAGCATGTCAAGTATTCTTTATCTCCAAATCAGCAAATTGGTACTTTGAGTAGATATGACAACTTGCAGAGCACTGGTAAAAAATCATTGATAATAATAGGCACAACAGTTGTTTTTTATATTAATATGCACATACAAATTTCCAACAAATTATGAAGAACTTTTTTAAAATGTAGTATAGATTGAAACTCATATCAAAGAAATTAATTATAACAAAATTAGATTTGTGTGTGCAAATTTTAACTATTATAATAAATAAAAAATAAGATGTAGTCTATTAATTATTATTAATATCAAGATTATAATTGAAAACAAAAAATATCAATTAAAAATACAAAAAATAAAAACTTAAAAAATACAGAGAATATTAAAATTAAAGTGTATGAAAAATCAAGAAACTTAAATTGATTAAAATGCTATAATAACTACGGATGAGAAGATAACTGAGTACAAAGGGAGAAAATACAAAAAAAAGAATAATATGTGAAAACAAATACACAAATTTGGAGATAATTTAAAACTAATAAGAGACAATACATATCAGATAGCATAGAAAACACGCAATGTATTAAACGAGAATGAGCTGTAGAAACCGTTAACAAACGTAAGGGAATCAAATAAAAGAAATTACGGTTATGAAAGTTTAATCAAAGATCCACTAGTTAAAGTAGAAAAACACTAAATAGAAATAAATAGAAAAGTCAATGGTACGGAAATGACTTAGTCAAACTAGTGGAGGGTAAATTAAAAGTATATATAAATGTGAATGCACCGACAACAAAAATATATGAGCTGTCAATCAATCAATAATAGAGAAAACACTATCTAAACCTTTAACGAATAGCGCAATAGTAACTTAAGATATCATTTTTATTGTATGTTGGTAAGCTATTTTGCTCAATTTACAAATGATAAAATATTATATTACAAATCACATTTGTTGGAGTCCCAGTAATTAATAAAAATCGATGTTTTCTTTGTGCCATTTTTCTAGCTCATAAAAAGAGATTATCTTTACATAACAATTATTAATAGTATCCATACGTTCAATTACTTTTGATTACATAAACTTCTTTATCTTTAAAGTGAATACAAAATTATTAAATTTTTACTAATAACAATAACATGTTTCATATTTCAAATATTTGTAACAATGACTATTGCTACTTATCTTATTTTTAATAATAGCAGATAATCTTTTTTTAATTAATCAATACAGATAGAGAGAAAGAAGGGGGAGGGGGAGAGGGAGAGAGAGAGAGAGAGAGACCACAGGCTTCTGGAATCTTTTCAATCTTCTGTATCATTAAAATTAAATCATGTACTTTTGCATAGGTCAGGTTCTTCAGCTGTTAATAGTTTGGCTGGAATCTCATTGTTACCTAGTTTCTTATTCAGTTTTTATTTTAGTTACACTCGATCTGCTTTTATCGTATATTGGCTCTTTTTCTAAATCGTCTTTTTCAAGGCTTTGGTGTCCTAGTTTATGTTCTTTTTAGTCAAAACTCAATAGTTTGAAAAAATAATTTTTTTCAGTTATGTTGTTTTCCTTATTTACGATTATTTTTAGTTGTTTGTATTTGAACATATAAATAATATGTTTGGGTTTGAACTTGTTTCTGAAATAATTTACTTCTTTGTACGTCTTTCTTGTTTTGTTATTATCCATCTTTTCTTCCATACCTCTTAGTTTTCGTTCCGTTCATTCCCTATTTTCTCATTTTAAAATTGTTCTATTCAGACTTCCTTAAAGTTTGCTTTAGCCTGTCTAGTATTTTGTCGCAGCATACGTAAGCAAGTACTTTTATTACCTATAACTATTTTATACTCGTCATCAGACCATTGCATGTTTTTTATTTTTTAGCTGTTTCATTTTCTAGCTTCAATGTTTTTTAGTTTTTTTTTTACATTTTATTTTTTTGATGTATCGTTCATACTCTATCACTTTGCATTTGATATATTATGTCTTAGTTTTGCTAAACTCAAAAAATGGGAACTATCGTAGTCGGTATTTTTCATTGTTCTCACAAACTTTACAATACAATAAAGTTTGTTATATAGTTCAGCACATAATCTATTTAATTTTCTGATATTCCTCATTTCATTTCTAGGTTTAATTGTCAAAAAAGGTGGTATTACTTAAAAACAGTCGTTTGCTTATTGTCATATTTATCAGTTTATACCATTATTTTTAATTTCGTGATGTAGGCTGTGGCTTACATTACCGTTAGTCTGCATGTTTCTGTCCTTCTCACTTCCACATTCAGGTCAAAAGCATATTACATATAACATTTTCAGATACGTTGTCTGTGTTTTTTTCTAACAACTCGTACAATTCTTGCTACTCTTCTTTTCTTGCAACGTGAGTTTGTGCGTACGCGTTTATAATCGTTAGACTAAGCAGTTTTTATTAAGTGTAATCAAACTGATTCTATGGCTTAATGCTCTAATTTTTAGATTTTTAGTTTCGTTGTGTTATATCTCCAATGTTAGGTTTTCGTATTTTTTGTATTGCTGTAGCGTATAATTTATACTTTGTTATTTACTTTTCCAATTGATATAGAGCACATGTATTGTAAAATATTAGCACGTTTTATGTTTTTAATATTATATCCGTTTTTTCGTTGATAAAATCGTTTGCCACTGATCCGTCCTGTCCGGGCTCCTATTGTATGTAGCATTTTAGAATTTTTTCCTAGAGGTAGTTGACCCTATATTTAATCTACTTTTAGGGGAGTCATTTCTCTAGCTCCCATCTGCGTAGACCTCGCTTTGTACGGGAGTTACTTACCCGATTATCTGCAAGGTTTTTAAGTTCTCGGGATTTACCACCTTTGTCGTTATACTACTTGAAGGTAAGAGCCGCAAATGAATAGGAAAACTAAGCATTGCGTCGCGTGGACGCATGCAGTACCCTATTCGAATATCCAATACTTATGTACTATTTTGAATTTAATGAGACTAAAAGCATTAATATAAACGACTTCTAATGTTTGCCTTTTTAAGATAATCTTGGATTTTGATAAAGTTATTTTACATTTGAGTCCGGAAAACTGCAATTATGGATACTCATTATACTTTATTTCATTTATTATTGGACGAAAATGATAGACAAACAAATTTAATTTAATTGCAGTTTTTCGGACTCAAATGTAAAATAACTTTATCAAAATCCAAGATTGTCTTAAAAAGACAAACATTAGAAGTCTTTTATATTAATGCCTTTAGTCTCATTAAAGTCACAATAGTACATAAGTATTGGGGATTCGAATAGGGTAGTGCTTGCGTCCACGCGACGCAACGCATAGGTTTTCCTATTCATTTGCGGCTCTTACCTTCAAGTAGTATAACGACAAAGGTGGTAAATCCCGGGAATTTAAAAAAAGAGCTAGAGAAATGACTTTCCTAAAAGAAGATTAAACATAGGGTCAACTACCTCTAGAAAAAATGTTTAAAAGCTACATACAATGGGAACCTCGGACAGGACGGATCAGTGGCAAACGATTTTAACAACGAAAAAAAATAATATGATATTAAGGGGGCAGTCCAACGTGACGGGTTAAAAAATTAGAATTTTGTTTTGACATTTTTCGGTAGTTTTTACCCATAAAATTGATATTCTACAATCGGTTTAGGTAATTCCTGCCTTGTTGACCATTATAACACTCCAAAATAGAGGCTCAAAGTGCGGGCGCTCGAGTTTCGGAACAGGTATACGGATGCGCAGCTATTCCGTGTTTATACCTGCGTCTATTCTTACAGGCATACAGTAGAGACGTGCTTTTTCATGATTTTAAGTAACGGTTTTGTAAAACGACCAGTATTATTTGAGATTTCGTCGTGGAAAGAGCGTTGTTTTTTCAGAACTTGGATAAGCAGCGTAGATCATCTTCAAGACGTCCTAGTTATCCTGCTAAAAAGTGAAAATTCCATGAAAATCAACATTCAGATGATACTAGAACTGATTTTGCTAGGACATCAGCAAATAAATTGAGAGGGAGTCAAGATGACTCTGCCACTTACTGTTTTCTCTAGTTCGCTTTTGTTTTCATCACTCCAAGCTATCGTGAAATGTCGAGAATGTAGTTCAAACATTACTTTTTCGAAATATGGTCAACAAAGACTTGGTTTTAAAATCAAATTATTTTGCCAGTGCGCAGATAGATTCATAGAAAACTGAATATTAAATTAAATGAATTTAACTACCATTTTCGTCCAATAATAAATGAAATAAAGTATAATGTGTATACAGAAAAAATTAATGTAATTATAAGATTAACAGTAAATAAAAGAGTTTAAGGAGAAGTATAGAAAAGCGATACAAAGATTAAAGTAAATATATATTCCCAAACAATTATATCTCATAAATGCATGAAAAGTAATATATAAAAAACCAGAGTTTCTGTGAGAAATTTGTTAATCTCGTGTTTTTTATATATTTTTTACTTTATCTTTGGATCTTTTAATAATGTACAGTCAGTATTTGTTTTTTTAGTCACACCAAATTATATTTAGTTTACATTTGCGTAATATTTGCATAAATTTATGCGTAGCTAATACTATAATGAGTAATCTTATATTAATTTGTGTTTATAAATATATGAGATCCGCCTAAAATACAAATATTTATTGAATAAAACATAACATACAAGAAATGTTGTGTATCGAACAGTAGCGGCTCAATATTTTACAAAATACCAGCCTCAGATTCAATGTCTTTTGCGGCATTTAAAACCTTGCCATCAATTGCTTTCTGCAACCTTTTGTACCAACCGAATAGTTAATACTCTAAATTTAGTGAAGGTTTGTTGCTCTAATTGTTGTCATTTTAAAAGCGACAGTCATATAGTCTACATAATCTTTGTCTGTCAGGTTACATACATGTTGCAAAATAGTTTGTTTACAATAGCTGTTTACTTTATGGACAGACATAAAAACAATTTGTTCTTATGTAAGCTGACATTATAACAACTTTTTAGTTCATATTACGTCATACGATTACTCATTATAGTATTAGCTACGCATAAATTTATGCAAATATTAGGCAATGGTAAACTAAAAATAATTTTGTGTAACTAAAAGAACAAATACTGACTGTAATTATTAAAAGATCCAAAGATAAAGTAAAAAATTTATAAAGAACACGAGATTAATAAATTGCTCACAAAAACTCTAGTTTATTATATATTACAAAATATTAAATTAGTCAAATAAATAAAGCTGGTTTAGCTTTATTACTTTTCTTGCATTTATGAAATACAAAATACAATTTTTAGAATATATATTTACTTTAATCTTTGTATCGCTTTTCTATACTCCTTCTTAAACTTTTTTATTTATTGATAATCTTATAATTACATTAATTTATTCTGGATACTCATTATACTTTATTTCATTTATTATTGGGCAAAATGGTAGTCAAATAAATTTAATTTAATTGCAGTTTTCAGGGGTCAAATGTAAAATTACTTTATCAAAATCCAAGATTGTCTTAAAAAGACAAACATTAGAAGTCTTTTATATTAATGCCTTTAGTCTCATTAAAGTCACAATAGTACATAAGTATTGGGGATTCGAATAGGGTAGTGCTTGCGTCCACGCGACGCATCGCATAGGTTTTCCTATTCATTTGCGGCTCTTACCGTCAAGTAGTATAACGACAAAGGTGGTAAATCCCGGGAATTTAAAAAAAGAGCTAGAGAAATGACTTTCCTAAAAGAAGATTAAACATAGGGTCAACTACCTCTAGAAAAAATTTTTAAAAGCTACATACAATGGGAACCTCGGACAGGACGAATCAGTGGCAAACGATTTTAACAACGAAAAAAAATAATATGATATTAAGGGGACAGTCCAATGTGACGGGTTAAAAAATTAGAATTTTTTTTTGACATTTTTCGGTAGTTTTTACCCATAAAATTGATATTCTACAATCGGTTTAGGTAATTCCTGCCTTGTTGACCATTATAACACTCCAAAATAGAGGCTCAAAGTGCGCGCGCTCGAGTTTCGAAACAGATATACGGATGCGCAGCTATTCCGTGTTTATACCTGCGTCTATTCTTACAGGCATACAGTAGAGACGTGCTTTTTCATGATTTTAAGTAACGGTTTTGTAAAACGACCAGTATTATTTGAGATTTCGTCGTGGAAAGAGCGTTGTTTTTTCAGAACTTGGATAAGCAGCGTAGATCATCTTCAAGACGTCCTAGTTATCCTGCTAAAAACTGAAAATTCCATGAAAATCAACATTCAGAAGATACTAGAACTGATTTTGCTAGTACATCAGCAAATAAATTGAGAGGGAGTCAAGATGACTCTGCCACTTACTGTTTTCTCTAGTTCGCTTTTGTTTTCATCACTCCAAGCTATCGTGAAATGTCGAGAATGTAGTTCAAACATTACTTTTTCGAAATATGGTCAACAAAGACTTGGTTTTAAAATCAAATTATTTTGCCAGTGCGCAGATAGATTCATAGACTCGTGCCGTATGATTTTTCATCTTGAAAAATTTTAAACGCTTTTTCTCAAAACGAAATTTTTGCACCTGGTGCAGGTGATTTCTCAAAAACCACCGGGCGTATCGACTTCAAATTTTAACACGATCTTCAGTACTATCATGGCTATGTTCCGAACTTGTTGATATTTTGATTTTAACTTATAATTTCACCTGATTTATGATGCAAAAATAAGTGTTTTTGTTTACACTATTGCAAAAAACGCAGCCATTTTGTTAATTTTCGATGAAATAAAAAGTGGAGGTTCGGGACATAGAGGCGATGACATAGATTAAGAAACTTCTTAGATTTTCTGTTTCAAATCACCAGGTGGGCCAGAATCACCTGCACCAGCAGAAAACTTTTTTTTAAGATAGCTACGTTATATTATAAATAAACAAAGAAATATTTTTCATGACCGAAAATACATTTTTCCACTCTGCTTGATCATACCTTTAAGGGGAAAAAACGTTTGCCCAATTATTTCCAATAGTTCCCGAGAAAAAAATTGTTGAAATACGCCCTTTTTTGACGTTTACATTGGAATGTCCCTTAAAAACATAAAGCGTGCTAATATTTTACAATACAGGCGCTCTACATCAATTAAAAAATCAAATAAACAAAGTATAAATAAGACATTACAGCAATACAAAAAATACGAAAACCTAACACTGGAGATATGATACAACGAAACTTTACGCCACGAGATTCGTTATAAATAGGAAACTAAATACCCGAACCTAAAAATTTAAGGCAATAAGCCATAGTCAGTGCGATAAAACCCAAAGAAAAACTGGTTAATGTAACGATTATAAACACGTACGCACAAACTTACATTGTAAGAGGAGAAGAATAGCAAGAGTTGTACGCCTCCTTAGAGAAAACTACAAAACAACGTGTCTGTAGATGTTATATGTAATGTGCTTGTGACTTGAATGTATAAGTGGGAAGAAGAGAAACATGCAGACTAACGGTAATGTAAGTCACAGCCTACATAACGAGAGTAAGGATAATGGTTTAAGACTAACAAATATGACAAAAAGCAGACAACTGTTTTTAAGTAATACCACTTTTCTGCATAAAGATATTAACAATAAAACTTTGAAATAAAATGATGGAATAACAGCAAATCAAACAAATCATGTGCTGATCTATATAACAAACTTCTATTGTAAGTATTGAAAGTTTGTGAGAACGATAAGAAATGCCGACTACGAGAGTTGACATTTTTGAGTTTAGCAAAACTAAGACAAAAAATATAAAATATGATAGAGTATAAACGGTTAATTAAAAAGATATAATGTAGAAAAATTAAAAGACATTGAAGCTATAGAAAGATATAAACCTAAACTATTTAAAAGAATAAAATAGAACAAACAAGAAAAAGCATGGAACGGTCTGATGACGATTATAAACTGATTATAGATAATAGAAGTACGGTTACGTATGCTGTGACAAAATACGAGACAGACTAAAGCAAACTTTAAGGAAGTCTGAATAGAGCAATTTTAAAATGGGAAAAGAGGGAATGAATAGAACAAAAACTGAGAAATATAAAAGAAAATATGGGTAATAACAAAATAAAAAATATATTATTTCAAAAAGGACTTTAAGCCTAAGTATATTTGCTACATGTGCAAATACAAAGAACTAAACATAATCGTAATAAGGAAAAACAACATAGCTGAAAGAATATTTTGCCAAACTATTTAGTTTTAACCAAAACGAACATGGACACAATTCACAGCAATGTGTACCATATTTTGCCGATGTAAGGTCGGAAACATTAGTAGATCAACATTGTGCTAAATAATAGAAAAAAGTTGTTTGGTGTAATTTTATTTACTTGGCTTAGGTTTTTGTTTCTTATTGCTATGGTTATATTTTTATCGTATCTAGATATCACTATTTACATATATTTACTTTAATTTTCTCTTTTGTTATGTGCTTTTTCTATCATTTCTCACGTTAAGGTATCAAAGGTCTTTTTCTGATCATTTGTTCGCATATATATATATATATATATATATATATATATATCTTCTTCTGCTTCTACTCTTATATATCGGCTATTAGCCTGTTTCTAACTACACATTTCGTGTAGTACTCTATATATATATATATATATATATATATATATATATATACATAAATTCGTTAAACGTACTTTTCTTTAGAATGCTATTTTTAATTAGGGTAAATCTAAAAAATTATTTCACAATTCTTATACAACCATTATTTTTTTTATTACAAAAAATGCTTCATCTGCTTTACATAGTGATTAAATTTTCTATTACACTTAAAATTTTTAATTAACTCAAATAGCCACACAATGCTTTTGAATGGGTTAAATGAATATATATTTTTAATATGTCCATGAATTTATAAAAAACAGATCACCACCAGAATTTCAAAATTTCATTGACCTTGCGATTTTGCAATTGGCGCCGTAACTGAAAAAATTTAAATATATTAAAACGAGCTTGTTTAATATATTTTTTTCGTTGATTCGATTAAATTATAACTTATTTAGTATCACAGTTTTATTTTATTTTTTAAGAAAATATCCATTATTCATTTATAAACATCGACTGTAACACTAATTTCTACATAAATCTCAACATCCTGCTTTTCATTTGCTTGTATGTAGGTTAGCAAGGGTCTAGAATAATTAAATACAATTGATTGAATGCGATCGTTTGAACACCAGGACGTTTCAATATAAGAATAGATAGGTTAAGAAAAACGGTCTCATAAAAAGTTTAAGTTATTAAGTCGTTTGCAATAGACACGAATAGTTTATTTTTATTCCCAGAAATTATTAAATGCTGTCACATACATTACTAACATCGCAAAGCACCAACTATTAGTAAGGTAAATTAAAATGCAACTATAGCGTATTATTTTGAATAAACAGCACGACTACAACTACTGAAGTCTTATGTAACGAATGAATAATTATAGCCTGACACATTTAAACCATGCGTCCTTATATAATTATGCAGTAAAAAAATTGTCATTAAAAATAATCATTTTCCAGCTTGTGATATTATATTAGAAAGATTACTCACTAACCAGTTTTGAGGCAATCTTAATGTTCTATTACTTTAAATAAATTTTATCACATAGTCTTTTCTTAGTTGAAACGCATTAGTAACCGTACAGCCATAAGATCTTATTGTGTTCAATAACATGCAACTAAATTTAAATACTAAACGTCACATATATCCATAAATTTTCAGTGGACTCGAACTCGCCTCCCGGCGATTAAAATGATAAATTTAACCAGGAAAAATGCGACTGATGCATTAAAACTACAAAACACACGTCCTAACATTATAAAGCATAACTCTTACCAATTAAAAAGAAATTGACATTACTATATTATGGCACCTAAGTAAACGGCACCTACAAAATAAATTTCAATAATTGTCTGAATTGGCAAAATTATAAATTATTTAGTTGCTGTAGTTCTATTTCACTTTTTTGTGTAATTTGATACACATCATCGGTACCATTTTTCAAACCAAAAACTACAAAAAACAATTTTTAAAGTCATTTTTTACTTTTTTGATTTATGTATAATACACGTATTAATATTACTAGCGCCTTAATCAACAGTTAATCCCATTAGATGTTTCCCAGAAGGTAAGAGATAATATCGAATAAACAGCTTATATCATGATGCCCACCTATCGACTTAGCTATTTAGAATCTGACTAAAAATTAGCTTCTTGGAAGACTATGCATTTTAAAATAACCAATTATCAAAGCTATTAAAGCAATTTCATCTAAGGCTGGTAAATTATAATTACGTATTGCAAACTCAATTATTTCCTATAATTATTTATTCGTTCAAGTTGCGAAACGCATATCATTTCTTCTACGCTACAATTTGCCAATAAAATTCACAATTTTGCGTTTAATTTGTTTTCTTAAATAAACTTATTTTGTTACGTTAACTTAAATATTATGTATAATTTACTTTTGCCTTCACCTCCTTTGTAACGTGTATATTTTATTAAATATTATATTAAAATTTTAATAAATGATCAAACAAATTAGTTAATGCTGAAGAAAATTGTTGCATTTTTATAAAATCTTTTATATTTTATTCTTATCTTTAAGAATACAATTTATTTCATTCAATCAATATGACACAAGTAAGTTTCCCATTTGCTGTTAACGTAAAACTGCGAAATTCTTATTCTGCCATCTATTTTTGTATGAACAGTGCGATTTATAGAAATCGTTCATTAAAATCACATATCCCATAATATGATTCATTAGTGAAATATTTTTTTGTAAACTGTCAAACTTTTGTAAATTAATAAATTTTATTTAATTTATTTAAAGACGACAAACCCAATTCGGGCTAGCATAAGAAATTGTTAAATTAGAAATAATATTCCTAGAATCACTATTAACCAATTTAAGAGTACACAGTCACTATAAAAGAATTGTTATGATTTGAAAAGTTATAATAGGTGTGCAAGTAAAACTCGGCTCTAAAGTTAGTTGCATTAAAAAACAGACTTGAACACAGCCAATTAACGCGCGATTTTGGATATATGCAGCTTGGTCACTGCTGTTTGTATGACATAAGTTTCAATCATTTACAAGTCATTCCGTGTGTATTAATTTTACAAGAGGTCAATAAGCAACATTTATGCCATTGCATCCTATTCTGTTTTCAAATGAAATGCAGTAAAAAAAATGAAGACGAAAAACTTTAATTTTTATTGGACGAAAATCCTTGTGAAACTCAGGAAGAGCTTGCAGAAAACAAACAATAGCCCTTCGGTTGCATGCAATTGGAAAGATACAGAAGGAAGGAAAATGAGTTTCCCATAAACTTAAGGAAGGAAGATATCTGCGTGAATTTGCTTTCTCGGTACAAAAGAAAGAATTTTTTGCACAAAATCATTACGGGTGATGAAAATTGGATTTTGTTCAACAATTATAAACGCAGAAAAGCATGAGTTGTTCTAGGCCAACCATCAACATCAGTTGTAAAATCGAACATTTATGGCAAAAAGTGTTACTGTGTGTCTGGTGGAACTGGAAAGAAGTCATTTACTACGAGCTTCTGGAACCTGGTCAAACTGTTACAACTACACATTACCAAGCCAAATTGATCAATTTAAGTGATGCTCTAGAGGACAAAGGCCATTTACGGGTTAAGGAAAGCGGAAAGTGATATTGCTGCATGACAACGCTTGTCCACATACAGCAAAACCAACCCAGGAACTCATTTTCTCCTTAGGCCGGGAAGTTGTCCAGCTTGCGGCGTATTCTCTATACTTGGCTTCTTCCGATTACCACTTATTAAAATCGATGTCGTCATATTTGAAAGACCAGCGGTTCACAAAAATTAAATATGTACGAACATGGCTCGATGACTATTTGCTTAGAAACCACCAAGTTTCTATCGCAAATGCATTCATCATCTACCCAATAAATAGCAAAAGACCATATATAGTAATGGCAAATATTTCGATTATTAATCTTTGTAACAAGTATTTTTTCAATAAAGTTGAATTAGACCAAACAAAGCCGAGTTTCTACTTGCACACCTATTATTTTACAAATTATTACAGATATAACAATATTAAATAGTACATAAAAAGGAAAGACAAACACCCATATTTAAAATGTGGGTTTTTATTCGTATCATCACAAATGTTTAATGTGAACTTCTCGTGTCACATGACACACATCTAGTTCGGTTCACATAGGCTGCAGTGTGTCTCCACTTATGCTCCTCACAGCAGCAGCAATACGATCTCAAAGTCCATCCAATGTTATTAGCATTGGTGGCACGTAAATCAGATATTTAATGTAAAAAAAGTCGCAAACCCTAAGATTGAAAGCCCAGGGGAGGGAAGCAAACAATACCACATCATTTCTAGTACATTTTCCAGTACAGTGGCAAAGAGTTTCTCATTAAGATAATCACATAATTCATCCTACCAATGAGGTGAAGCCTTATCTTATAAAAATATGATCATGTTGGAATCCGTCAGTTGCGTAAATAGGCATAACTGTAACATATGTAGACATGTTGTACCCACTACAGTTTTTTCACAGAAGAAAAAGCGTTCGTACATTTTTATTTTGGAGACTTTATAAGAGACTGTGTAAATACATCAGGTAAACAAAGGATCAAAGATTAAGTTACAGACAA
Organism: Sinelater perroti; assembly: GCA_036346155.1. Classification (NCBI taxonomy): domain Eukaryota; kingdom Metazoa; phylum Arthropoda; class Insecta; order Coleoptera; family Elateridae; genus Sinelater; species Sinelater perroti. Next base: position 3,887,490 of record JARFIY010000067.1, read on the forward strand.
GAAAATTATTCCTATGATAAAAAAGTGTAGAAATGATGTAGAAATTTGAGTTAAATAACAAATACGGCGGAATAAATACTCGAGAAACCGAGAGCCAGGTTAGGTTTACAAAGAAAAACGCTTCTGGTGTTCAGTTGAACTCAATACCTGTTTTTCTTAACAAATGGCGGCTTTAATTAGTTTAGATCTTACAACTTTTATGGATTGAAAGTTTTTAAATAGAAAGTTGGTGTTATTTAACATTTACGCTTTTTTGGGGAAATCTCGCTCTTTTTTAAATTTTAAGGTTTTTTATTTATTTATTCTCTCATATGCAGTTAGGAGATTAGGGCTTGAAGTTATGACTTGCAATGATGAAGAAAATTTATTGAACATGAGGTTTGAGGATTGTTCTCAGAGTGTGAATTATTTTTATACAGGTATCTTCGATTTTGTGCCTTATGATAGGTGAAAAAGTTAAGAAAGTGCATTTTTTTTCAACGGCTCTAACTCCCCACATGGAAGCACTGCCTGCGAACTGGTAGGTTAAGCCTCTTATAGGTATGTATATTCGCTCTGTCTGCCCGGTTGTCGCGCACCATTTCTGATGCGGGGCGATGTGGCAAGTACCGCGCCTTAAACGACCGCCATTACTACCCTTGTTCGAGTAAACGCAAGTACTTAATTACTTTTAGCGACTAAGTAGGCCACCCGCCAGGCATCAGAAAGCACCGGAAATGGAATCCCGGTCCGCTCGCACCACAGCCAGCGCCTCAACCGTTAGGACTATTCGGGCGTTAAAAAAAGTGTTTAGAAAGATATAAATTTAATATGAATAAATGGATATAAGAAAAAATAAACTATGTAAGCTGAGACAAAAGTTTAATTAAATGGAGTGTTTGTTCAAGTTCATTTAAAAATAAGCGAGAACTAAACGCCAGTATCCCTGTTATTACAATTACATGATTTGACTTGGCCACTGCCATAGCATTAAAATGGACCTGGTTTTGCTAAAACGGCTTTACAAAGAGCAATTAATTAGTTAACGACAAAAATTAAAGAGAAACGCAACAGATTATTGTAGGAATATATCAGCAGTGTAACTAACTTGATAACTTGATTTAGAATCCAATTTTTCTGACTTCTTTCTTAACGAAACAGTCTATTTCTTCATCTGATGTTAGATTCTGCAAGTGTAAATCTAGTTATACTTTTCTAGTTGTTGTATATTTTCTTATAGTTTTTAAGTTTTACTATTTATGGCAATTTTATCGAATAAATCTCTGGACTGGTGCCATTTTCTTCTAGGTCTTTTTTTTTCTTTAATGCGTTCTCTAATTTTAACCGGATAGTTTACCCCTTTGGTTATGTTGATAATCTTCTTGGTGTTGCTATAAGTAACTGCCTGAACAAGCCTGATGAAGCTTTTAGCTTCTTTTTTTAATTAATTTTTTAATATTTAGGTTGATTGCTCTTTGAAAATTAATTCAGAAACTTTTCCAATGGGTAATTTTGTTATCAAGAGTAGATTCAAAAACTATGTTGATTATCTTTTTATCCAGTCTCAAAATAGCGATTAATTAAAACTCTTCAAAAGTGTTTATTGATTCTCTAACTCTCCCGCTTGATCATATGTATGGAGTGTATAATATACTTTGTAGCATCTGACACAAATATATATATATACGAGGGTAAGGTGAAAAGTTCTCGGTCTGACAATGAAAGACTGCGATTTTCAGTTAAAAAATGATTTTATTTTTCTACATAATCTCCCTTCACTTCAACACACTTGATCCAGCGCCTCTCCAACATCAGTATTCCTTCTCGGAAGTGAGAATCTGGAAGATTGTGAAAATATTCATCAACTTCTTCATTGGATGCAAAGCGCTTCCCAGAAACAATTTTTTTTTAATTTGGGAATAGATGGAAGTCTGGGGGTGCCAAATCAAAAGAATAGGAGGGATGGCCGAGCAAATCATACCCCAAATCCCGCAGTTTTCCCATCGCCAACGCAGGTGCGTTGTCTTGGTGAAAGATGATCTTTTTCTTCTTCAAGCCAGGCCTCTTCTCGCGAATTTTGGCATCCAACTGGTCAAGAAGGTTGGAGTAATATTCGCCTGTAATTGTTTTGCCTTTTGCAAGATAATCAATTAACCGAATCTCTTTCGCATCCCAAAACACGCTGGCCATTTTTCCGGCAGATGTGATCGACTTCGCTTTCTTTGGCGCTGAACCACCGGCTTCCACCCACTGCTTGGACTGCTGTTTCGTTTCTGGCGTGTAGTGGTGGACCCATGTCTCATCCATGGTGACAAATCGCCTCACAAAATCGGTCGGATCCCTGTTGAATCGGTCCAAAGGTTGCTGTGAAAATCGTTTGCGCATTTGCTTTTGATCGGCACTCGCCAAATGCGGCATCCATCTTGCGCAGAGCTTTTGCATCCCTAATTCTTCGTGCAAGATGTTTCGCACCCTTTCTTCAGATATACCCACAGCCTCAGATATCTCACTTATTTTCACTCGCCTACCATCCAACACGATATCATGCATTTTTTCGATTGTTTCCGGTGTCGTTGCGGTTTTTGGCCGTCCTTCACGTGGGTCTTCAAGGGATGTGCGACCACGTTTAAATTCAGATGCCCATTTTTTAACGGTTGATATGGAAGGAGCCCCCGTAAACTTTTGTCGACTTCGGATGAATTTCCTTAGGGGTTAATCCATCCAAAACGAAGAATTTTATAACCGCACGATATTCAAGTTTATCCATTTTAACAAAAAACATGCAACATGTCTACTGAAAAAATTCGTGTAAACAAACTACTTGAGCGAACAAGTTGAAACTACGAGGGTGAATGAAATATAAACGAGACTCATTTTTTAAAAAATATTTTATTTGAACTTGAAACAATAACATAATCTCCTGATTTAGAAACACATTTTCCCAACGTGTAGCTAATTTTGAAATGCCTTCCTCGTAGAATGAAGTTGGTCGTGTTTCCAGCCAATTGCGCACATAGACCTCAACCTCCTCATCGCTGTCGAATCTATGCCCTCCCATGGCTTCCTTGAGAGGACCGAATAGGTGATAGTTGCAGGGCGATAGCTCAGGGGTGTAGGGAAGGTGTTCAACTGTGAACGATGCAATTTCTGCTGTTGTCAGAAGGCGAGGCACCCACCTTGCGCACTCTTTACGAAACCCTAGCGCCTCTGTGATGATCGAAAAAGTGCTGCCATAACTTATTCCAATCTCAGATGCAATCTCATCGATGGTCAGACGCCTGTCACCCTCAATAAATTGTTGAACAGGGACGATGTTTTTGTGGGTGATGCTAGTGCGATATCGGCGATCATGGCTCTCATTTTCAACATTCTCACGACCCTCCACGAACTTTTTGTGCCATGCGAACACTCTAGTTCGTAACAGTGTCTCTTCCTTGAACTGCACAGTCAATTTCCTCAGGATTTCGACGGCACCTCTGTCTCTGACATTGTCACGACGGGTACTGACAGGAACGAACGAAATCTCCCGCTTGCTTCCCCCACTCCTGACATCCGATAACTCTCGCGCTTTAATATTGCGCGCCTGAGATCAAAAGTCTCGTTTATATTTGATTCACCCTCGTAGTCATACGAACTAATTACACATGCACTCAAGCAGGAAACATAATTGTTTGCCGATTGCAGCACCATCTCTGTGTCAGGCCGAGAACTTTTACCTTACCCTCGTATGTATGTATATATAGAGATATATATATTGACATTCCATGTAGCGATACCTAAATCTTATTTTATCTTAGGTTTAACACTAGTGCTCCTGACTTCTAATTTATTAAGTCTTTTATTGGCTCGCTTTGACGTTTTTATCACAGTTTGCAAAGCAATAAAATTATGGTGTTGTTTCTGTTAATGATGTTTGTTTGGTGGTTTGAGCAGAAAATACCCTAGTTTTTGCTATATTACAAACATATGATCGTAGTCGAAAAATTAAATTTGGGCCTTGATAGCATTATCTTTTATTTTCTGAAGCACCTTACCTACTGTATATATTGCCTATAATTGTTAGGGTGTGGTTCTAAACAGTTCACGCACTTAGAAAGAGTGTTTCTGGTTTTACCACATTTTAACGTTATATGATCACAGGCCCAATTAACAAGTCAATGTTATTTTACAAAACATCTGTGTATGGCCGTAACTTTAACATTTTTTACGTTGTGGTATAAGCTTCCTATTCCATACTATGTCTATTTTAACTTTCAAGTGTTTAATAAACTATATATCATATATCATATTGTTGATATCCTCAGATCTGTTGAATGCTGACATGTGCAATCGCAAGCGGATATAATTACTCTCTTATTAGAAGTAGTTCTCGTAAGTTTTTGAACTAATTTTGTAATCGTGAGTTTTATTTTTGCGATTTTCTTAGAAATCCGTTTTGCAGAACTCGAAGAATGCAATTTGCTAACCTTGCTTTTATATCTATGCGATTCAATGTTATATTTGTACATTAAATCTGTCGTTTCTTTGTATTTTTATTAGAGCCGACGTTAACTTTAGTTTATTTATTGTTCATTATAATAATTTCAGATTTTACCTAAATATGAATTTTTAATTACCATTGCATTATCTTGTTTAAAATATAGTCTTTACTAATATCTTAATTAAGTAAAACACAATTATTGTTCAATACTTTTGCAATCTGTCGGTAAAAGCCTAGTATAGAAAAATATAAGATGCCCCAATCACAAGTATGCTTTTTCTTCAAAAAATGCCCGCTTTTACACTACCACCTCTACCTTTGCAACTACCCTTTAGAAACTTTCCAAAGATATTTTAGAAGGAAAGGCTTGTAATAAAATTTTTGTTTAAACTTTGCTTACTTACATAGAATTTGTATTCCTTATATATTATTATATTTAACTAACTGAGGCCTTTCACATAATTTGCACGTTGTAAGATTATTTATTTTTGTAGCTACTAGTCTATATGAGCTTCTCTACTCTTATTGGTTTCTAATATCGATGAGAATTCGTTCCAAAAGTTGAATTTATCGTGTATTCTACTATTCTTGTTTTAAAATTAACAATAAGGACCCTTACATAATACAAAAATTAAGGTGAATTTTTAATTTGAAATTCGCGCGACAGTCGTAATTCAAACAACTTCTTATTTTGGCACAACTTCAGTAACATTCGTCGCTAATTTTAGTTTGATATGCCGAATAGTCACAAGCTACAGCAATTTATTTACATCGACTTTTTGCTTTTTTTAGATTTTTAAAATATTTAGTATTGTTGAATAAAAAAATTGCAATAAATTTTGTGTTAAAAATGAATTCACTGCCACTAAAGCGTTTAAAAAGATGAAAAAAGCAATCGGCGCTCAATCTTCATTGCAAAAACTGTAATCCAGTGGCATAGGCTGTAAATAGGTTGTAAATCTGTAAAAGATAAATCTCGTTCTGATCGTCCATCACATCAATAACCGAAAAAATTACAAACAAGTTAATGAGAAAACGTCATTTGCACTGTACGAGAGTTTTAGGCATAAAACGTTTGTCATCAAAACTTACCAATCATTATTTGTGAGTTTTTCGCCAAAAATTCGACAACTATTGCTTTACAAGCGCAATGTTCTCCAAATATAAAACCACGCGACATTTTGCTGTTCAATTGATAAAAAACATTTCGGAGAACTCGATCTGACTCAGCTGAATCGATAAAACGAAAATAGAAGAACGTGATGACGGAAATTCCACAAAATGTATGAAAAGTGTTTGCAAGATTGGATTACACGATGCCATATGTGTATTGCTTACAACATCAATAACGGAAGAAAAAAATCAAAAAAATAGAAGGAAACTAATGGAAAATAACCATAAAATAAATAACTAAATTACATTGAAACAGTATGTTGCGACTTCCTTCATTTGTTGCAATTAGAATCACAAAATATGAAAAAAGTTTTTTTAACATTCCGATTAGATTATCGAAGAATAGCAAAAACAAAATGGCAACATAGCCACAACATCAAAACTGAAAGAAAATTTAAGCAATTGAAAAACAAACTTAGAAAAAATTAGCCAAAATTTGAAACAGAAGCTTTCATTTGCACGTGATAACTCAATATAGAAAGCTGCTATTAGCTCTGAGTAACTTAGTATGCTTACATATAAGGTGCGTAAATAAAATAATGAGACTGATAGTGTAGCATACAATCTGGGAATACAGGGCTGCCCGTCTGGAGGAAAAGTGTGTCGACATCCGATGCGCGTTCAGTGCGAGTAGGAACGCTTGCGAGGCAGTATGTTATCCGTAGCCATTTGTTTTGTAAAACGTTTTTGGCGAGTGCGTTTTGATGATGAGTGACAGTAAGATCGAGCAACGGTGTGCAATCCGGTTTTGCTTCAGACCTGGGCACAGTGCGACAGAAACGTTTGCAAAACTTTAGCAGGCCTATGGAAACACTGTTTTGTCAAGAGCGTAGGTGTTATTTGATTTACGGCATTTCCAAAAGGAAGAAAAACGATTTAAGATGAACCGCCCAGCGAACGGCCTGCAACTGCACGGAATGACACCAATGTCGACAGAACCCGTCCAGCTTGTGCGTTTTGATCCTCGTCTGGCAGTCAAAATTATCGGAGAAGATTTGCATTTGATGCAGACCACCGTTCATTAGATTTTGACTAACGGATTGGAGACGCAAAATCTGCGAGAAAATGGTTCCGAAAAACCTTTCGCTGGTACAAAAGCACAACCGGAGAAACACGTGCCTGAACATTTTGGAGCGGATTGAAAAGGACCCTTGTTTTCTAGAACGTGTCATTAGTGATGGCGAGACTTAGGTGTTTTAGTACGACTCCGAAACAAAGCTCCTCAATCCCCTTATTTACCCGACTTGAGTCCTTGTTCCCACATGTGAAAATGCACTTTAAAGAACGTCGTTTTGGAACAGTATTTAACATTGAAATGGCCGTAATCGACCAGCTGAAGGCGATTTCGGTATTTGCGTTTCAGCACTGCTATGACGGGTGGAACAACCGTCTCCAGCGCTGTTTAGCTGCCCAAGGAAATTACTTTGACAAGGGCAATGTCTAAGTGTAACCTATCATTGCCTAATAAAATTGATAAAAGTTAGTCTCATTACTTTACACAATTTGTATATCCACCATTACGACAACGTAAGTTAAGTAAAAACGTAAATCGCTTTTGTTACATGCTTGTATAACACGGTTAAATAAAAACTATAAAGTATCTGAGCCTAAGTCGGACACAAACTGAATCATCTACATATTTCAAATTGCTTACTATAATTCTATTTATTATAGTATAGCTGCAAAATTACAAATTCATATAGTTTATTTATTTGATAAATTACCAATTAGAAAACCATACGCTTGGAATATCGTAATGGTTTTCTGGGATTGTCCGGGCACATTTTGTTTACGACAAAATTTTCTAAACTTTGAATACGACCCAACAAGCAATACGACAAGATTCTAGTTACGAAAGCGTTTAATGTTGCATTCAGATATTCACTGGTAATGTGTTTTCTTTAAAAAGTTAAATGTTTTAAATGACTAGAGCAAAATATATTTTTTGAACAAAAACAGTAAAAATTTTCTTGGAAAATTTAAATGGTATGGTTCAATTATCAAACATCGGCAATTATGTAGATCACATATCATAATAATAGTTTAATATTTAGGTCCTTTGGGGTCGTAACAGGATGTCTAAAGTAATTTAGTAATTTTAGTTAAGTCATAGACCACCGCCTATTATTGAAACAATGTTTGCTATGAGCTACAAAGTGCCTTAATGCAAATAACAACTTCAAGTCTATCATAAACCACCACGGCTCAGGTCATATGAACCAAATAAAAGTTTATTTTAGTAAAGTAATTGTGTTATAGATACTTTCTTGAAAAACAATGTTTCTAGAGCTACAAAGTGAATAAATAACAAAATTAACAATCAGTCAAGAGAAATGTTGTCATTGAATCAAGGGTTTAATATTCAACATGTTTACAAAATTATGGGATAAAATAAAAATATCTAGCATTCTTTTTACATAATAAAATCTGGTATTCGTCGCGTACTTCAACATAAAGGGAGAGGAATGATTTTTGGTGCATCTATAAAACTGAATATAAGAAAATTACTTGCAGCAAAGACACCAAGAGACCAGTAGATATTATAATATAGTGATTTGATATACGTGGTGTGTAAAGACAACAAACAAATTACATTTATTGGCCTTCAAAATAAACGCCTTCCAACACAACACACTTTTGACAACGTTCATAAAGTTTTGAAAACTCCCAGCAAAGTCATATTTAGTAATAGATTGTAGGATCGCTGTCACACGTGCTTGTATGGCCAACATCCTCACAACGCGCACTATTCAAGACCGTTTTAAGACGTAGAAATAAAAAGTAGTCCGCAGGCGCCAGGATCAGGGAAATACGGAAGATGATCGAGAACAGTTATGCTATGCTGAGCTAATCACAGGTTTCTATCCGTTTTGCTTCTGGTTGTCTGTCAGATTGTGTGGCACAAACCGGAAGCAGATCTTACGCTTTCCAAATCTTCAGGGACGATTGGGTGCGCAGTGTCCTTACGTCAGTCGACGATCTTATGCTAGCATGTGTCACACTCTCAATCTCATGTATAGGCTTCTGCTTGTCGATGACCAAACGTTTGTCACCCTCAGTCGTTTTTTTATTCCACCCTCCCCCCCCAGCTACAAATAAATAATAATAATTCAATTCGCGCCTACTTTCAGTTGAAATACAGAAGCATTCACCAAACTTTTAGACACGCCACGTAGATCTAATCAAAATTTAGTTTAGCTCAACTTGCCTACGCCCCAAGGATAGCTACAAGTCTTATTTAGTTATAACAGTATCATTAAATATCTGTTTTATAACTATGTTAATAGAGATTTATTCGAACTATTTTACACCTTTACATATTATGCCTATTTGTATATATATTATTAGTATTGTATAACGATCGTATGTTCTTATGTGGTCAAGTCTTTTTATTATAGTTCATTATTTTCTCATAATCTACAAAAGTCATACAGAGGTCGAGTTTGTAATTAATTATTTTTTTATAAATATTTTTGCTCAGTCAAATTAGAATTGACCTTGCTTTATGGGCAGGTGCGGCGTCTCGCTGAAAGATCCAAGAATCAGTTCAAAAAAGCATATGATTCAGAGGTTTCACTATATTTTCAAATAATTCTGTTGATGTATTAACAAGTCAAAGTTTTAACTCCTTTTTTCACAAAAATGTCAACTATTCCATCATGATGCACTTCCCACTTAACCACAGCAATTACTAAATGATGGTCTCTAAACCTTTAGTACTAGCTTAGATACTTTCTTAAATGACCTAGCATATAAATTGTAAACTTGTTTGTTGAAAGATTCTTTGACTTTAAACGTTTCTTCATTCATAATTTGTGACCATCATGCGTGTACTGAGTCAAAAATCTCTTTGCTTCTTCTCTTCTATTTTTCTTTACAGCGTCTGTTGGAAAATATTTTGTATGGCTTTGGTCAGCAGCTAGTCATGGGCCTTGCTTATAATATGAAAAATCAAAATTTTGGAAATTTGCATCTCCAGAGACAATCCGATTCCGTTTAATTCGGGCATTTACAACTTTGACTGCCTGAACAGACTGACTGAACGTGGTCTTCCAAATCTTAGGCGACACCAGTCTTATTCAATAATTTTATAGACCGATATGCAATATGATTAATACCAAGAGGATACAGAGTCTTGAAAATTACACTTTCTTCAGTTTCATACTTATGTAAATACTATCGCATTAATGCTATAATTTTGACACCCCACTGCAGAACCCAACTTGACAAAACGCACAATATAAATTACAACTTTAAAACTTTATAATTGCAACCATATGTTAAAATTACGTATATTTCTATGCCGAGTTAAACAATAGTAGGTTTAATTTTGATTATTTATGAGATTATTAGGTATTATATTTAACGTATGCCATTGCTTACAGTAACGTATACTCTGAAATCTGACATCTTTCCTTTTGTCGTTGTTTTCTAAAACAATTGTAATTATATTTATTCATTGTTCGTTGTTATACTCACCTGTAAATATATACGTAGATATACACATTTTTCACAACGTCGTCGCCATGAATCCATGACTGCTAAGAACACTTCTTTAGAGGTGTGCTTTGCCTACTGGAAGATAGTCCATGCAAGAGCGGCTCGATTGGAAAATGAGCGGTCACAGAGAGTGTTCCTTATGGTCGGAAATTTATATGAAGTTTACCTAATCAACGATCTTTCATAACAGATTGTTCCACTCGCGCAATCATGGTTTCGGTCCGGATAGTTTGTGACCGAGGTTACTTCGGTTTATTGTCAAACAACTCTCGACCTTCTTTAAACTTTCGCACCCATGAACGCACATTTTTAACTTCCATAATGCTTTCACCACATGTCTCACTCATTAGGCGATAAATTTCAATGGACGTTTCTGCAAGAGCAGAAAACGGATGATTACACATTGTTCTTGAACACTAAACGTAATATGAAGTATACAAAACAACACTCACTGCAATGACATTAATTTGGGGTGGGTACATTGTATAATGCTGCCGTTTACATTACTTATTCAGAAATATTTTCCGACCTTTTTAAAATTAACCCTATCTTTCTACTTACTCTCATAGTTGAGAAAAATTGGAACCTTAGAACTTTAACACACCCGTATACGTAACACTGCGTTCCAAACACGCATAATATAATCAAACTCCACACTACGTGTAAATCATCGAATAACTGTACATTCAGTCTAACAATGCAGTAAAATCTTAAAGATGATATACCTTGTAATGGGTTTTTCAATAGGGGCGCTCGAACGTTGACACCGTATAGCGGCTATGTTAGTGAAGCTGCAGCTGTAAAATTTATATTTTATAGTTTAATGTTTGATAAATCATCATGAAAAGTCATAGTGTTGAGCAACGAGTGCAAATCATTAAACTTTACTATCAAAATGAGTGCTCACGAAGCTACGTTCCGTACGGTACGTGATTTTTGCGGTGCACACAATCGTCCTGTTGAGTCGACTATTCGTCGTTTGGTGGACAAATTCGAATCAACTGGTTCAGTAAACAATCAAACAACACCGTACGTGGTCAAATTGTGAGGTCTGTAGAAAACGTTGCTGCAGTGAACGAGAGTGTGCAGGATAATCCGAGCAGTCAATTCCTCATCGCGCACAAGAACTTGGCTTTTTACAGACCACAACTTGGCGAATTTTGCGTTAGGACTTGAGCCTGCATCCATACAAAATTTAATCATCCCAGGAACTGAAAGTAAGCAATTATAGGCAGCGTCGAGCATTCGTTGGATGGCCTCTGGAGTACTTGGAAGCGGATTCCAATTTCTGTCCAATGGCTGTCAACAAACAAAATTGTCGCATTTGAGAGATAACAATCCCATGACACCCATTAGTTGCAAATTCATCCAGAAAAAGTTACTATTTGGTGTGGATTTTGGTCCGACGAGGTCATTGGCCTGTACTTCTTCCAAAATGAAGCTGGCACCGCCATAACTTCACCGGCGAGAGGTACAGGTCAATAATAATCATTTTTTTGACCTAAATTGAAAGGTATGAATCTCAACGATATGTGATTCCAAGAAGACGGCGCTACGTGCCACACAACGCATGCAACAATGGATCTTCTGCATGACAAATACGACTGCATGGTTATCTCGCGTTTTGGCGACGTCAACTACCCACTGAGATCATGTGATTTAACGCCATTAGGCTTTTTCTTGTGGATCTACGTTAAATCACAGGTCTATGCGAATAAGCCGCAGACGCTTGATGCCTTAAAAGCCAACATAACCAATGCCATCAATGATATCGAGTCCGATTTTTGCAGTCGGGTCATCGAAAATTGGACCTCTCGGATACGTGCAGGCCAGGGAAGCCACGTCGCCAATTTGGGCGATATCATATTCCACACATAGTATAATCGAATACTCTTTCAAATAAAATTTTTGTAAAATGATATCTCATACACAACTTGTTTTATTTAAATTTAAAATTCGAGCGACCTTAATGGAAAACCCCATATTTTGTGTTTTTCAAATGACATAAAATGAACATATTTAATAGCCTTAAATAACTATTCTTAATAACAATGCAATTACCTTTACGATTCTAACGTGAGATATGAAACAAAACTTATAATAACAGCTCAGAATTAGACAAGAAACATTATTGTCGGATAATTGCGTTGTTGACGCAATCTGTCAGCTTTAGATTTTATAATAATTACATATAATTACACATTGCGTCTTTAAACTGCATATTATATATATATTCCACACAAATAGATGAGTGTCCCAGTAATCTATAACAATACAACATGCAAAATATGCATTGCATATATGCACTAATTTTATTGCATTGCTTTGGGTTATTCGTGCTATCAAGGGATCTTCGTAAGTATTATAATTGTAATTAAT